>CAADRB010000037.1:314265-354965 GCA_900708905.1 Hymenolepis diminuta | reverse complement strand
ATGATAATAATAAAACTATTAAAAATCATATTTCATATTGCTAGGCGCTGTGTAAAATAACTTACGGTGCATTCCTGTAATTTGTATCATTTTTTAAACGTAAATCATATATTTATTCGTGCGGTGTTCTAAGACACCTTTCACGCATTTACACTATTACATTTTAGATGGTTCAAGAAATCTCTGCGACCCAGTACCATTTAAAAAAGCACTTTTTCGAAATACCTGCACGACAAGCTCTATGAAATTGAAGTTAAATTCAGGTATTGACTAACAATTATAGGAATAATTCTATCACATTTTGTTTTGAAAGTAATCGCAAAATTAGTCCGCAGGATTATAAATGACTTCAAGATTTGATTGGAAATAGTTGGATTAGTGAAATGTATTTGAGTTTATTATTGTATTTGTTACTATATTATCTATCCAGATTTGGATTTAAATACTCTTAAGACCGAGACATTTAAACACTTTGCATGTAGCTACCAATGTTTGAAAATTTTCATTTAGTCAATAATGTTTAAATATTTTAACGCAAATACTAATCCCATTATTAATCAACACGGTTTGTCATGACATTCGCTAGGTGTAAACTATTGATGATAAATACAAATTTAGACAGATTTATCAGACTTGCAAAGACTGCCCAATCAGAATTCATCAAACCGGTATTTAAGCATAACGTACATCTTAAATATAACAGAAAAAATCATTTTACAATCAAAATGAAATCAAAATATTCAATTTAAACAATATTTATAATTTTTATCTAGAATTTGTGGAATTAAGTGTCACAGTGTTTTCTTTGTTTATGTTAGTTTAAATAAACTATTATGCAAAATATCTGAAGGTTATACTTCGCTACTCTATCTTTCTCTCAATGTTGGACCGGCATACTCTAACTCAGTTTTCCGAGTCTCCTCAAGTTCGACCGATGACCGCAAATGATCGGTATAACTTTCTGACCCTAGCAGACTTGGCTCACAGAGAATATCAGGCTGGAAATTATGAAATGGCTGAACATCATTGTATGGAGCTTTACAACCAAGATCCGAAAAACACATCGACACTCCTGCTTCTCAGCTCAATCCATTTTCAATGTCGCCGTTTGGATATGTCAGCAAAATACAGTCAACAAGCCATTCGATTAAACCCTTTGATGGCTGAGGCTTATTCGAATTTGGGAAATGTTTATAAAGAAAGAGGACAACTCACAGAAGCTATTGAACAATACAGGCATGCTTTGAGTATTAAACCCGACTTTATTGATGGATACATCAACCTGGCAGCTGCCTTAGTAGCTATCGGTGACACAGAATCTGCAGTTAATGCCTACGCTGCCGCTCTGAATTATAATCCGGTAAATTGTTCTTTACAAACACTTAATTCCCATACTATAGGAATTATACTGTGTACGCAGTGATTTGGGCAACCTTCTGAAGGCTCTCGGTCGTTTAGATGAAGCCAAAGTAAGTTTTCTTATCTGAGGTTTGCGCAGCGGCTCACGCGCTTGACTGGTTTGCGGCGCTTGCCTATGCGGCACAGCGTCTTCAGCGCGCATTAACCCCCACCACCAGTCAAGGATTAGGGTTTTCTAGCCTTGCAGTTTTAGATAAACTCGGAACTAATTCTTCAGAATTTTCTCCGTTTAAACAGCAGAGGTGAGAATTGAGGTCTACAATCGGTGTTGATGATCGCGCAGCAGTTTGTGTGAACCTTTAAAGTCGTGAGTTTTCCGCGCGCGCAGACCCGCTTTCGCTTAAGTGGGATCTACATCACTCATCACGCACGCATACATACAAACATTCTCCCCTTTTCTTCCCCACCGCGTGTGTTCTCTATGAACCCCTCCAACATTTTGTGCGGAATCATGGAGAACACACTGTGCGCTCAGGTTATTCCGGGCATGTCTTTTTCGCGTGCCCTCTGTGCTCTTAATTCCCTGCTAATCTGGTTCTCTTTTCATTCTCTTCCTTTTAGTCATGTTACTTGAAGGCCATTGAAACATGCCCGACTTTTGCCGTTGCTTGGAGCAATTTGGGATGCGTATTTAACACACAGAACGAAATATGGCTTGCTATTCATCACTTTGAAAAGGTAGGAACTCTTTGTTTTTATTTTAATCATTCTTACAGGCGGTCACGCTTGATCCAAACTTTTTGGATGCTTACATCAATCTGGGTAACGTGCTCAAGGAGGCTAGGATATTTGATCGAGCTGTTGCCGCGTATTTGAGGGCACTTGCGTTGGCTCCTAATCATGCTGTGGTTCACGGTAATCTTGCATGCGTTTATTACGAACAAAATCTCATCGATCTCGCCATTGATACCTACAAACGGGCAATTGAACTTCAACCAAACTTCCCGGATGCCTATTGCAATCTCGCGAATGCCTTAAAAGAGAAGGGCAAGGTATTAGAAGCCGAAGAGTTCTACAATACTGCTCTCGCTTTGTTCCCCTCACATGCTGATTCTCTCAATAATCTCGCCAACATAAAACGCGAACAAGGTCGATCAGAAGAAGCCATTCGACTCTACCTAAGGGCTCTTGAAATCTATCCTGAGTTCGCTGTTGCCCACTCCAATTTGGCCAGTATGCTTCAGCTCCAGGGAAAACTGCAGGAAGCTCTCAGACACTATCGTGAGGCCATTCGAATTTCACCTACTTTCGCAGATGCGTACTCAAATATGGGTAATACTCTAAAGGAATTGCAAGATTTATCCGGTGCTATGCAATGTTACCAGCGGGCGATTCAAATCAACCCGGCCTTCGCGGATGCCCATTCAAATCTGGCCAGTATCATGAAAGACAGTGGGAACCTGGCAGAGGCTATAAACTCCTACAAGACTGCCCTAAAACTCAAGCCAAACTTCCCGGATGCATTCTGCAATCTGGCGCATTGCATGCAAATTGTGTGTGACTGGACTGAGTACAAGGATAGAATGAAGAGACTCGTTGGCATTGTGCAGGAACAGTTGGATTCAAACCGACTCCCCTCGGTCCACCCTCACCACTCAATGCTGTACCCGCTTTCTCATTTACAAAGGAAACGAATTGCTGGCAAGCATGCCTCATTGTGTTTAGACAAGATTAGCATTCTCCATCATCCACCCTATCGTTTCTCAAAACGTCAGCCAAATCATCGCCTTCGAATTGGTTATGTCAGCTCCGATTTCTGCAATCATCCAACTAGTCATCTTATGCAAAGCATTCCTGGTTTTCATGATCGTTCAAAGTTTGAAATTTTTTGCTATTCTCTCTCACCAGATGATGGAACAACCTTTAGAGCTAAAGTAAATCGTGAAGCAGAGCACTTTGTCGACTTGAGTACTATCGGGTGTCATGGCAAAGCTGCTGATAGAATTGCTTCAGATGGTATACACATTCTGTTGAATATGAATGGATACACAAAGGGCGCTAGAAACGAGATTTTTGCTCTAAGACCAGCTCCAGTTCAAGTAATGTGGTTGGGATATCCAGGAACAAGCGGGTCTAATTTCATGGACTTTATCATTACAGACAGCATCACCTCTCCATTGTCTTTATCCGACCAATACTCCGAGAAATTGGCCTACATGCCGAAAACATTCTTCATCGGCGATCATGCCCAGATGTTCCCTCATATGCGCAATCGTATCATCATTGAAAGTGCTGAAGAAGTCGCAGTAGGAAAACGAACAACTGATAATTCTATGGTCGTTTGTGGAGCAGATGTCAAGGCTCTACTCTCCATCGGATCACTAAGAGAACTGATTTACGGTGGTCGTATCACTGATCCGACCGGCAAAGAGGTGCCCTACTACATCAAGGTTCAGGTGCTCACTATTCCCTCGCTTCACGTTGTCCGTGAAATGATTCGTTTAAATGCTCCCTCTTGTAATTTGAATGGCGTAGTTTTGCAAAATGGTTTCACCACTCAACAGACACAGTCTCGAGCTTCAGCCGGTGAAGAGATTCCTTCAAACATTATCATCACAGCTCGACAACACTATCTTCTCCCTGAAGATGCTGTTGTGTACTGCAACTTCAACCAGCTCTACAAAATTGATCCTTCAACCATGAAGATGTGGGTAGAAGTCCTCAAGCATGTTCCCAACTCCGTTCTCTGGCTTTTGCGTTTTCCGGCAGCTGGTGAGGCTAATATTATTGCCGCCGCGTCAGAATTAGGTCTTCAGAATCCTCAGAGAAGGATCATCTTCAGTAATGTTGCACCGAAAGAGGAGCATGTTCGGCGAGGTCAAGTTGCGGATGTCTGTTTGGATACTCCCCTCTGCAATGGTCACACAACTGGTATGGATGTTCTTTGGGCCGGTTGTCCGGTTGTCACTCTTCCCCTTGAAACTCTTGCCAGTAGGGTTGCAGCCAGTCAGCTTTACTGTCTTGGATGTCCTGAGCTCGTTGCGAAGTCGCAGCAAGATTATATTCGGATTGCAACGAAGTTGGGCAGCAACCGTGAATACCTTCATGCCATTCGAGCGAAAGTTTGGAAGTTGAGAGAAACATCTTCGCTATTCAATTGCAGACGTTTCACAGCAGATATGGAGAAGCTTTACGAGCGAATGTATCAACAGTATGAAGCTGGTCAGGGCTTTTCTCACATCACTGACTGGAACGAGAGCTCTCATGAACAGTGAATAAGAAAAAAATATCCCCACTTCCTCATAATCACCTACTTGTCTCCCGACTATAAACATGCGTTAACAAACGGATCATGTGTTTATTTTTATCTGTACAAATATTTCTCGTTTTCTTTCCTTTACATTATTCTACCCATCTTCCTACTTATCTCTGTCTGTGTGAGCATGTGGATAAGCAATCCTATTAAAGTTTGTAATATACATATATTTGTGATTGTTAAATGAAATAATGCAAATTATTATCCCTAATTACTTGTCTCTTCAATCCTGGTGATGAATTGGTGAATTTGGTGGGATTGTGGACGGTCTTGCTTTTTGCTTATGCGCCTTATGGCAGTTCTGAGTGTGACTGGGATTTGTATCGAGGTGTCTTAAACCTTTTAATGTGATAAGGTAGGGCAGTGGAGGTACAGAAGAAAACTTTAAAAGGAGTGTGATGTGATGGTACAGGTTGTCTCTCTGGAATCTCTGTCTCCGTGTTGTGAGGGAGATTCGGGGTGTCTTCGATAAGGTATTTCATCCAGGGGGTACTGCGTTCCTCTTTACTCTAAATGTGGACATGTTTTTGAGCTAAGCAGAAGCAGGAGAATACGTTTCTACTTCAAGTAGGTGTTTTATTGAACTGGAAATGATACAGTCACGGATTTTAGCAAGTTGAACACGATCAGCAGGATTTGTGAATCAATAGCAGAATGTGGGGACATTTAGAAAGGTTACTTCCATCAGCAATTTTACCAGCTTTGCATATCTGATAGTTCAGTTTAAATAACAAATTTAATTTCGAATTTTCCACAGTAACTCATGATCAGCTGAATAAGTGATGGTTAAGCATTGCTTGTCCCAGAAATGAGTTCTGAAAGTCCCTTCTGCCTATTCATAATGAATTCAGTTTTCTCGCAGATCAGGCCTTGAACATCAGTAGCTCACATTTTATTTCGAACATTTGATTGATATTTGTGTAATGAGTTGCAAATAAAATTAACAGCCATACGAAGGAGACAAGTGTTTCGACCCTCTTTTGTGTATTGATAAAATTTCAGCACCATCGGCAAGTATGGTCCGTACACTCGGCCGTCGGCTACAGTGACCTCCGAACCCAGTCCCTTGCAATTAAGTGTTTTTCCCATTTGTTGAGCTCCAGATCAAATGATTACCATAACTTTGATCCTGTAGCGGATACTACGCAAATAAGCCTTTGGCAAAACCTTAGCAATCCTCTTAGAAGTTAGACAAGTAAAACCAGCCTCTAGGAGAATCCTCTAGTATAAATTAGAGCCCCAAAATTAGCTAGGCTAAGCCCAAAGTAGCAAGAATACAGGAGGTATCGCGCTTAGTGACTGAACACAAGTAACTCGACGCTGCATGAGCGCTCATCTTCGATTGGCTTGGAGGCCTCTACAGGCACACTCGTGCTTACTTAATACGCGATCATTTGCACGCCGCACTTTCCAGAATGTTCTAGTCCGGGCAAGATCCCCTTGGTCAGCCATGGCACAGCTCCTCCTCACTCTATTTGCTAATTGTACACTTAATTAAACAACATGATTATATCATGGATATGAATATATCTAATTCATTTGGTCTCCTGTAATATCATTTCATAAAGCTATCCATTCGCTAATATGTATATATATGTATACATATAACGACCTCGTCTCCTTTAAAAGTACATCCACGCTCTTGTTCTCCTCTGGCCTTACCCAAGTGACTCATATAAAACTGTCTTTGTTTTTCCACTCAAGACGTAATGTACGCGTGTCAGTTATCGGCTCCCACGCTTCTCTCTCATCTCTCTTCCTTAGCACTCTTTCCCTCTCTCTCTTACCCGCTTTAATCCTAGTTGCGGCTTGCTTGAATACATTTTGGTCTAATCAACTCTTGGTGTTCTGCTTTTACTCAAATAGCTACGAATTGGTGACTGTTGTTGCAATTGTTAGTTGTTAGCTCCCAACTCTTAGTTACTATCTCAATTCCAACAACTGGATGATTCACTATTTGAACAATCACTGAAATGTAAAGTTTTAACAGACGCTGTTAGACTGTTGGAATGAGGTGGAAGTTAGGCAGTTAATCTTCCACTGTTACCGAAAATTCTCACACAAAAAGTTCTGTTAGGATTTCTGGTTTTGTACATAACAAATTTGGCTGTCTCTTAATCCCACCAACTTATATTGCTCGGCCTTTAGCGCAAATAATTCTAATATCTTTAAAATATCTTAAGTTTACTTGAGATATGAGTTATGAAAGAAAGAAAACAAATCAGAAATATAGTAACCAACCGATTAAAGTTAGGATTTCTACGGCTTTGAGGGATTAATAAGGTTTATGACTGAGAAAATGCAACGTTTATGCAAGGTTTATGACTGAGAGTGTGACGCGCTCGCCTGGAAAGTCAGAAGTCACAGGTTCGACACCCATCGATATACGCACATTGAACGAAACGGCTCGATAATGCCACCCGAGAGGAAAATTGAAAAACGCTTTTCTGATTGGGCTTGGGGGTTAAACTCAACAATTATGACCCAAATACTCGAGGATCGGCTAGATTCTTCAGTGACTTGTTGACCTGACCCAAAGTATAAACTAATCATAAAATCCAGGACGACTCTGTTGGATGTCTGGGCGAATAAAATCGTGCGCAATGAAGAGCATTTTAATTGTAAGATTGCACCATCTTCCACACTTCAGAGAAATTAACCCGAAGAGAAAATGAAAATTTTCGCATGCACAGTTATTAATTCCAAAGACCGCCTTCTCAAAATATCTGATTTTCACACAAAAAACATTTTACCTATTCCCAATCGGTACCGTTGACAAGTATTGAAATTCTCGACTTGATTCAACATTGAACTTACAGATGAAAGTGTATTGACTGTAAATTCGAGCCAACCGATTATACCGATAGTTGAATAGGAATATATTCCACTCTAATGGTCATAAGTTAATCTCAACGATACAAGGTAATCTTCCATTCGCATTACAGCATTCATTAAAACTGAATATAGAAGATATCGCTCTCATAACATATACTCCCATAGAATTCAATTTGTTTTTGTCTTAAAGCACTTCAAGATTTTGAATATTTGAGAAAGTTGTAACTGGATGGACAGCTGGGTTTTCATAATCTTCATTTCAGAAATTTATCGGACGGTGTTCACTTAATTTAAAGTATTGGAAATCACATAACGCCAGTGGAGTGAGATTAGGAGTTTCAACCCCAAGTTTATGAGACCGCTACACCACAATATCACGTCTACGTAATTACTAATGAGAGGTCACTGCATGATGAGGTCAACCTCCATTCATCGACTGGTCCGTTTTCTGATTATTCATATCATCATACATCTAATGATTAGTTCAACCTTCTCCGGTTAATCGCCATCTGGACAAATCCAATGCCAAATTTAGAAGGTATTAAAAGGGTTCGCAAGTACAGTAGCACCAATATTTTAATGGTTATAAAATTAAATTATTGAATATTTGCTCCTTTAATTCACACATCAGTCATAAAAATTGGTGTGGAAACCAGCATCGAACCAACTGCTCATCATTGACAAACAATTAAAAGTGCGATTGGCCTTAAATCTTCATAAAGTAATATTATTTTTGATACAAAACTAGACAAATCTTAAATCTAATACTCTCAATTTGTCAAATTAAAGACCCAGTAGCAGTGACTGTTTAGTTCCACGTCTCATTGAAACAGTTTTTAACAAAGCAATCAAAAATGAGGTAGATTTGGTGGTCAATGCTAATATGTTCATGAAGAGGTAATGTAGAATGAGGGAGGCAAGAAATGGAACTTGATCAGTGATCCGTTAATCCAAAAGTATAAATTTTATTCAATTCTTTGTAACATCATTATTGTTACAATTTTTGAAACTTCTCTGTTACCCTCCCATGTAATTATGTTTCTTCTAGGCTGTAGTACTGCTAGAAGATCCAGTTCTGCTGCTATGATTTCCGTCCACTAGATATCGCCAGATTTAGAGAGAGAGAGAAGAGAGCAAGACAGATGTGCACTCACTCCAAGGTCGCTTAATTGACTTTAAAACAGGACATTTTATGGAAGAATAATAATTGTTCACTGTAGTCATTGGCGAGGGGACTTGTCGAGAATAACCGTCTAGATATTCGAGACAGTATGCACCCGCTTATTAACTTGACAGAGATCGTCAGTGATATGGATCGCTCATCATTCGACGCTGTGGCACTTGCTAATTCCATTTAATACCAAGATGATACCTGTACTAACCATCAGCTCTATGAAAGTAGGAATTTAAAACATTCATTCTTTTAAATTTGGCCAATTCAAGATGCTGCTTTCTTTCCTTCGTCGAACAAATTCAAGGGGGGTTTTAAGATGCAGGTTTAAAAAAATTCCAATGAAGGCTACTTTTCGTTCAGTGGTGTTCAAACCTAGGCAATAATGCCCACAACTACCTCGAGTCACAAAGCCATTAATGACAGAAAGCTTGTCGTAGCAACTAGAGGTCTTTATATTTCAAGGTTAAGCTTTCACTCTTCGTTTTCTTCTCCTCACAGAACATTGTAGATTGAAAACTTAGTTCCTCCCACTTCATCAGGTATTCTAATAAGAGCATCAACTGATCGTTTTCATTCTATTGAACTTTCCAACTCAGACAAACTATTATTCAAGTTGTACCAACGGTCAGAACTTTCGAAAAGATGCACTTTGAGGATGCACAAATTAAGTGCAAATTACTGATTTTGCACTTTGTATTTCGTAATTTTTTAAGTACGCGAGTTGTTTCTTGTTTAAGTTATTCAGTCTTAGCCGATCATGGGAATCCATCAGAAGCGGTAAACGTGTCTTTGTCATTTTTTTCCAAACTTTCATTGTGAAACTGACTTTGTACTGATTCCTCAAAAATCACCTAGACTACTTATGACTGAGTTAAGTACACAATCATCATTAACTGAGAGTTCGGTGAATCTGTTTTATTAATTTGACCTATAGTTCGACAGAATGTCTTTTTCTTTGACGAGAAGAGAAGGTTCTATAAAAATTCATTCTCACTTAAAGGAAAATTTAATCGTTTATTAAAAAATGCAGATGATACATTTGACACATTTCGTAATTTAACAGAAAATCAGCATTCAGTCTGATGTGTGGATGTCCCACTCCTCCCTCTAAATAGTCCGCGATGACCCCAATTTTTCAGACAGACTGGGTGTAAGTTCACTACCGGTAAACATTCAGATCGACTTGCAGGCAAAAACAAGGTCGCAAACACGTCTTAAGCAGACATAGGTCTCCGATCATTTATTTGAAAAATCTCATTAATTCGTCGTAGGAATAACGAATTGGGGAGATGCGTCCGGTTATTCATGAATTGGACTAATAATTTGACCAAACAGACACAGGATCAAACAAGTTGAAGTGCTACTAGATTCATATTATCCACTGTGACCGCATCCCCCACCCATGGCTACCTTAATTCATTTACCGACTTCTCAGTTTTCTATCTCAACTTCTTCTGACTATGGCACATCCCTCTATCCTTAAGCTAGCTATCAATTTCTCCAGAGCATCTAACTCCTGTCCATTGAGCATTATCCTATCACTTAACTAATTTTCCGTTTACTCTTCCTGTCTGCCTTCTCCCAACTGGTGAAGCCTTGAGGGAACATAGTTTAGCAAATTTTCACAAATTTGCGCTGGTAATCCCTATGATGCGGCCTCTTCCCAACACAGGCTGGTTTTCAATGCTGAAAAAGTCCCCCGTGGTTAATAAAGTAGATGATGAAGAAACTTAATGTGCAACATGAGTCTTGAAGGATCTATTGCCATTGGATTGTCTTAGATACACGGTAGACATTTGGGAGAATTTATTTACAAATTCAGGTAAGAAGGGCAGTGTTAATCACAAACACAATGTTGACTAAAACTAGGAGCCTATGTGGGTAGATAACCAACAATACATCATTAATCAACCAAAGAATAACAATGATAAAAGGAGTAATAAGAGGAGGAGATCGATAAGAGGGGGACGAAAATATGTCAAAGTTTGGCAGAAACAGTTGGTGTCGTCGCAGTAGTCACCGAGATACCGGCTTCAAGGTCACGACAAAGGAGGGATCGCAGGAGTCGGGGAAGGGGCAGAGCTGACAAGGCGGTCAGTGCGCTTCCCTCATTGACAGCACTTTGACAACAAGAGGGGGCCGGGTTACCCGCGCAGAGTCCCGACACGACGTGACGCCGGATTGCGGATGTGCAGAGACTTACAAGGCTTCCCTTCGGTAGATGGGTTTTATTCCAGATTTTCAACCGATGGTCACCCAGACTGCAAACAAAGCGCAAAATTTTGACCTACTAATAGTTATTAATAATATCAACCAAGCCCATTTAATGAAAACGTTTTCTAACGCTTATCCTGAGTAGAGAGTGCATTAGAGAACCTTCCTGGCGAGAAACATTCATTATGTCACCTCCTTTATTACCCAGTTCTAACCAGTGCGGTTGTTCATTTTGCTTACCAGGTATCGAGCCCGTAACCTTCAAATTCACAGATGACCATTTTAACGACCGTGTTACAAGATGTAAGGAGTCTGCAACACCGGGTATTCTCAGCCAGTCACCAGACGTAGTTTGATTTCGGTACTGCTGGTACGGTCGCTGAAATCAATATTATTTTACTCCGTACTGTGACCATCCCCACAATGACCTAAATACCACACTGATGGCGGGTTAGTCACCACAGACCCAAACACAACCAAACGTAGAGTCTTAGAGTGAGCTCTTTTTCATTGTGTAGATATTCAGTTAATTTAAATAATTTTTGTATAGAGGTCATCAGTATTTTGTAGAAGGAATAAATATGTTTTTACAGTTTGGAGCCCTATTATATTGCTGAAGTAAAATTAATCTTGTACAACAAAACAAAAAGAACAAAGAGGAATGAAGTGATGAAATGACGTCAAGATGCAGGCTAGCAAGGGCACCTTTAAGGTGTTAGAACGCCATATAACGTCCTGAGTCCCTCTAGTTCAATCAAGAGAAAGCTACTGACACGGACAAGAGGATTACTAAAGTAATAATAGTCTAGACGGTAGCTATTAGAATTCCTCCACAAGGAGGAATCCCTAACGCCATATTGAGCAGAGAGATGGAAGTGAAAGTCGATGTAAAATGAATTGCTAAAACTTTAACAAAAACTGGAAGAAAAACGAAATAAATCATCTCTGATAGCAGAAAACCAAAAGAGAAGACGGAGAAAAGAGGAGCATATTGAAGAATGGTAGGCCGGTTAGGGTAATAAAGTTGGAAGGATGAGACAAAGGTGGTTTCTTCATGATCAAGTTAAGGGCAAACATTATCAACGAAATCTGAGTGCGCTTGTTACGGTAAACAACCATAAAAGGTGCTGTCCGAAAATTATGATTCTGGAAAGAAGGATGCACAAGATTTGGCGACTAATTTGGGCAAGATGTTTGCTTAAAGGATTAAATGCGTCATCGGATCACTATAATGGGGCAGTTGGTAGCATTTATTATGCACAAGAGACGAATAGGATGGATTAACTAAGTAACGCGAAGTGTTTAATATTAATCGTATAAAGAGCTTGTAGTAATTAACGTTGACATGCGATTTGAAAATTTTTTCTTAGAAGTCCAAATAATCATTCCACTACCAAATACGAGTACCGAAAATGGGCCTCCCATAACAAATTAATCTTATATGACCTGAATGCCAGGAGGATCGGTGAGTTAATGATGCAAGACTGAAATTTTGAAGTTCTGTTTCCGACTTTATGTGAGTAGAACATTTGTTTCCATACGATAATAATTACAGGGAAATTATGAGAAAAAAATTAACTCGCTCCCTTGGGAAAAGCGTCAGAGATTGTGACTGAAAAAAACTCACTCAACCAACTCTCGATCGAACGATACTGGTTAATATGTTTGGATACTCACCAAAAGGTAATGAAACCTTAGGGAATAGCGAAATGTACCAAATGTGTCTCCTTTCTCCCCAGAGGGAAGGATTTTGAGCAAACGTATTTGAGTTAATTAGGTCAACCTAACTGCAAGAAGTTAGGAAGATCACAAGCTCATATATTACGGCATCAGTTTTACACTTGAGTAAGACAATACAAGCACGGCTTAACTAATTTGAAAAGCGTGACGTTTTACCTCCCACCACGTGGGTGTATGGATGCTGTTGCATATCATCATGTGCATGTTCCAGAACTCAGTACATTCCGGAAGAAAACACTTCTCTAATAAAGTTAACATAAACCCAATGGAAAAGGGAAGTTCAGCACTTCCAAGATAATTTATTAACTTGACAATGCTGCTTATAGTAACATGTCTTTTCATATGGTTCATGGATAAAGATCGGATTATTCATAATGTGTGCAACGTGCACACTTACGCTCCGTGAAAGATGAGAAGGGTGTGAAGACCAACTGTCAGATAGGTGTTGTTCATCCCAAGATAGAGTCCTATTTAGCGATGTCATAGGAAATTCATTCTTATTATTTCCCCAAAAATCAAGACTTTGTACCTACGTAGCGATTATTTTAAGGGACAGTGAAGTAGAGGGATGACGTCAAATACCTGTTCCACATTCCCAACGGGCAATACTGCCAATGTTACATTAAACAATAATGACGCAAATTAGTATGGTGTATTGTGGAAAGGAGGACGCCAAATCTCTTAAATCAACTAAAGAAGGGCAAATTTAAATCAGGGGGAGATTAAGAGAGCGCGGTTCTATTCATAATATGTACATTCATATAAAGAACATATAAAATCGTAGAACTTATTTAAAATGCTAATTTTCTCTATTAGTATTTACAAATCACTTTGAGTGAATGAAGGTGAGCTCTGCAACTTGCATAGTAAGAGAAGACACCAATGCAAAATGGAGAAAACGAACCGATTCAGTGTCCTCTTCAACTCCACGGATTCAGCTATCATAGGAAAGGAATGAGGCAGAATTGATGACTGATTATTTTATAAGAACAGAGAGAGGGCAGCGATCTTGTTACTGGTTGCGTTTTTGTGGTGGAGTAGAACTCGAAACAAGGGAAACCGAAAAACTGCTTAAGGGTCAGAGAGATGAGCCATACATACAGAGAAGCAAAGAAGACAATCAACACGACAAAATTCGATAGTCTGATACCACATAACAAATTACATGATTTCTGCATGTCGGGACCATGTAAGCCAGTGCCTTGGTCACTAGATGAAAAAGGTACCGAAGTGGTATGACCAACCATCCACATTAACCAATCGGTTAATAGACACTGGACTCGGTAATCCGTGAGATAAATTCTGAGATTTGAAATTTGGAGCATGAAGAAACGAACTACTCATTAAGTAACTAGGGCACAACCTGAAGTAAGGGACTCTTGATATTCTCAGCTTCTGCTTGATCCCCTATACTTTCTCCCAATTGGTTTATTTCACTTTACCCGAGTTCAGATGCTTTCTCGCCATGAAAAATTGTTGTAATTAATAATATTTATGAATGTGATTTTAAATTACTCAGAAATACTTTTAAAGAATTACAACCTAAACAAAAATGCTTCAGAGCGTTGGTAAATAGCACGCATTTTTTACAGGAGTGGAGTATTTTATCTGTGATTTAACGCGTCAATCACATCAGATTTGATGAACAATAAAAGAAAGGATTAGAGTTTAATCAATTTGTAATTGCACAGATAAGACTGAATTTGAAGCACTTTGTTTGTAGATGTTAGATTCTAAGCGACTGTTCATTTTAACGTGTTTTCATCATGCTCTTAGACGGTGTGTTCCTCTATTGTCGTAAAAATTGTTTTAAACGGCCAGAAGGAATAATCAAATGAGTGCATGGCGGAACGGTGGCTCCGCAAATCAATTAGTCAATGTCTGTTGAAGTAATTAAGCAGGGATGAAGATATCAAGGACACTGACAAAATGTACGAAACAAAATTACTCAGATATACCACTATACCAAACATAGTCAAAAGATGTCAAATCTAGGAGATTAAAAATTTTTAGCGGTAGTCTGCATTGCCAGACAGCCTCGGTTCAAAACTCATTGGCGGAATTTCAAAATAGTTATTAAGAAGACGTGATTTGGTAGTCTGTATCCTCAGCATTATAAAATCAAATCTCAATCATGAACAGGCTTAATAGTAAAGAAGTTCCAGAAATGCCAGCAAAGGAACTCTCAAACAGGATATCCCAAGTTTGACAGTGGTAAATATCGGCGTTGGAAAGAAGTGAGATCGAGACATCTCAGAGCAGAGAAGACGCTGTCGGATTAGAGTTCACTTAAAATGAATTGTTGTGATCTCCGCTATGCTAGAATTTCTTGCTAGTCTTAACTACCTACTCTGGGTTGTAATAAGGTTGCAAATAAATCGAGGATTGGATCAACCGGTCAACAAACTATTAATATCCCGGATATAATCTGGGAGTCAAATAATGAAATTTGAACATGAGAACATTATACTATAAATTGACTCCATATGAGAATATGAACAAATATTACAGTAAAGTAAGACTCTTGATGCCCAGACATCAATACCTATCTCCTCTTGACCCCCTTCCTCCTTTCACAGCTTTCCCTCATTTAAAACTTGTAAAATTTATTGCACTACTGGTATAGGTAGTTATGATATTTAGAAATCCACATATTGTCCGCTTTATAATGAAATCCATTAAGTTTTTCCTTAATCTGTCATTGTCTCAAGAGGAATTAGACTCTACATACCCTCAAGTTAAGGAATATTTGCCATTGCGGAAAACTCCAGCGTTAATAAATTGTGTGAAAACGAAAGACTCAGCTGATGATAAGATGACAGGCAACCTGGCGGTAACGAATGCAAAAGGATGGAGCAAGATAAACACACACGAATACGTATTTTGATGTTAAGATTTCCCCAGTCATTGCTATATTTGGATGATTGAACACAGGCCGAGAAGAGGAAGTCCAACAATTCCACAAATAACTAAAAAAATATGAACCGAGATAATTGAGGAATAACTGACCAATCATAACCCGTTATGCCTCCTTTGCTTCTAAGTCTAGATGTTTTTGTGGTAACAGAATGGTAAAATCTTCCGGTTTCTCTTTCGGTTTATAGAATGACAGATTTCAACGACTGCAAAAGACAGATCTACCAGCACGATAAGCGGAAGATTGGTTCACATATGTAAAGATTCAAACCGTCATTCAGAACGAGAAGACGATAAATCAATTATAGACGAGCATCTAAAATGTTCTGTGCTTCGTATTATAATTATATGAATCTATATGAATGCTCAGGTCATCTCTTTCCCTTCTAATGATAGCAATATGGTGATTCATCTCCTATTAAGCGGTAAATTCTCACGCGTCCTTAAATTGGGACGAACCGTCGAGACAGGGGGTATAACATGGGGTAATAGAGACTCAACTTCTCTTGGACGAAAAGTTGCGGATGGGAATGGGAAACCAAGTCTAAATTAGTCAGTGTCCAGTTTGAAGTTTAATGCTTTCATATCTAAGGCCTACGGAGAGAAAGATACAGCAGGCGCTGTAGTCTAACTAACCATAGCAAAAGAAGGTTGATTCATTGCAGAGAAATGAGGTCAAATTTAGGTCACACCCTAATTTTATTAGAAGACATACTAACTTACGAACAAGCCAAGAGTTGTCCACAGGGTCCCCAAGCAAGAGTTCGTTCGTGCAAAGATTGATGATCTAAATCGCTTTGACGGGTTAAGATTTGGGATTCAAGATTGTGTGATAGAGACCAGAGACGTAGAGTACTACAAGAGAAAGAAAAAATTTGATAAACTACTGAAAAAATTTCACCTATCTGGGTAGAAAAGACTTGCCCATCTTCACAGAAAGTGACGAAGGATTCGGAGTCGGGAGATAGGGCAAGGGCTGTAACGTGGAAATCGTTAGCACCTCCTAACAATCGGATATTATGTTTCACTGTCATATGCCTGTTGGAAAAATAAAAAAGGGCGAATTTCAAGTGGTTTAACCACATCGATTTAGATAAATTGATAACGAAAAGCATTGTAGCGACCCCTTCGGACTTGTCTTAAAGTTGTCAAAAGATTTGTCCGAACGGTCCAACTTGAATACATCGAACTTCTCTCCGTTTTACTCGTATTTTTCCCCTATTTACTACATAAGAGACAAACGTTTTCAAGAAAACAATGAGAAGAACAATGTCAACGAAAGAGTTGTTAGTTTAATCATCTTTCCAAAATTTTTACTGCGACTGGTAGACGGAAGGGCTAAACGAACACAAATTAGTAATTTCATGAATTACTTCCAATGACAACCTTAAAAATCGCAGAATCAGGCCTTTCCACTCGGCGACATAATCAATTTTTAAATGATCTACCATTATTGAAATGACTAGATTTAATCTATTAGACAACTTTTAGAAAGAGTGAAAGTATGACTTCATTTGTATATATGAGGATCCATCTACCATTCTAATCCAATTAATGTGACCTCCTCATTAATTTCGAGACCGATGGGAAATACATTTCGCCTTATAAAGCCGTATTAGTATAATTGTATTAAAGGCAATAAATATGGCTGAAAATAAGCTTATTTAACTGACTTTTATGGCAATTCGTAAACACACAGGTTTGCCGATTTGCGTATTATTGATTTTTGTAAAGTTGATGCAACACATACGCACACTTGCGTTAACGGTGATGGCCAATCAAATGCGCGCAAATGGATTTCGCACAAACGTACGCACCTACCCTTCGCGCGCATATACGCACCGTCACCAAGGGCAACGGTGGTGCCGTACGAGCCATGCACACACCAAAGACGCGTGTAAACAGACATCGGAGGTGTACGCACGCACCAAGTCCCGGATACAGCCATGCAAGGTCACTCTCATGCAAATTTGCAACAAAAAAGCAGAAAGTACATGCTACTTATATCCACTCCTGTTTATCAGTAGAGCATATACAATCAGAAGTAAATCGTGTAAAACACAGGAAAACAAGCTTTCATAAAATGCCTTCATGTTCAAAAGTGGAATACACGAAAATGAAAATACACCCTAAAACATACTTGAAAACACATCAATAAATGGGTTGTTGGACAAAGTAACTGCATTACTTATTAGGGAATTGAAGACAAAATGCCATCGCGTAATTTAAATTCGCAGAGTCGGTTTAAGTGGAATAAATTTATGAAAAGCATAAAGCAGTGTGAATAAAGAAAAAAACAGAGGTATAATGACTTTAATTGAATACCAGTATGTGTGAGTCAATACATTCACAAGTGACTAAATATACCGATTAGCGTTCAATTGGATATATAAAAAGAGCACGACTTAACAAGCCTGTCAAGTACAACCAGAACGAAATATACTGAGAATCGAGTGCCAAAATTAGCGCAAAATATACTCTACTAACTAAATAATGAGTAGCAACTAAATAGCAAAATCAGCGGCGTACCAAACGGAGAAGACCTGAGTGTAGGAGGGCACGGACCAGAGGACACAACTGCCATCGAAGGACGAAGTGAGGAGAAAATCACCGTCGCGACTGTAGATGGCTCCTGATATCATGTGGTGATGGCGTATCACATGCAGGCATCTATACGGCTTCTCGTCCTACAGGTTAAATTACAAACAATATATCAAAATAAGAATTCTATTGAAATAATTAAACATCCAATTTTTGATATTCTTAAGGGGTGCAAAAAGGAGACCATTTGTCTGTCTGAAAACTAAGTGGGACGATATAAAGATTATTGAGAGAAAATAAAAGAATGTGTGACATTCCGGTGAACGCTCATTTTAACCTAGATGTTTGCACTGCCACAATTGTTAGATAGATACTTTACTGGTTGCCAATTGGACGAATAAAGAAGGTAAAATATCCGCAAGTCTAACTTAGATGGTTTCCTGAAGTACCCCTATTAAGGGAATTTAGTGCTACATAAAAGGTATACAAAGACTCCCTTATACTGAGCCGAAAGAAGCTATCAATGAAAATCTCGCTCTGCTCCATCACAATTTAATTTCGATTTTTCAAATCTTCCTATATCTATTCTTCTTCTAAATGAAGACATATTTTTGCCATATCAGTTACAACGAATAGCTCTATCCTACGAGAAAATTTCCGTCACTTAATAAATGGCCTCCGAAAAAATGTTGCACATAGGATGGTATTAAAACAAAGATAGCCAATGTACCCATAGCAGGAAAATATATGAAGATAAACTATCAATAAGCAATTATATATTCGTCTTAATTGATATTTACCTGAAGGACCAGACCATGACCCTGTTGGTCACCAAGGAATATATGACTCTCAAAGGGATGCCAAGCTGTTACCGTAACCTTATGGTTATAAGGCACCGTCGGTGACTGTTTTGAGGCCTGAGAAGAAAATTACATAAACTAATCTGCCACAACTACTGATACATATATAAGTAGCGCCTTACATTAATGTCTTTAACATTGACAAAAGACGGGCCACCGGTGTATAACGTTAGTGTGGCGTACATGTTCCCATCATCCCAAATGTCCCAGAGTTTAACAACACCTTGACAACTGGTTGATGCGAGTCGAAGTGCTCCCTCAGTGGACATGCAGAGATGCACTATCGATTGTCGACCATCTAGGAGAACCATCTTCGCAAGAACTGAAGGAAGCAGAAGCATTGAGCGTAAATGAAATATTCGAAAGTCATGGCCAAAATCTCAACTCATATTAGATAAGAATGATTAATTCTTATCCAAGATAAACTAAATTAACAATTTATATTTCATTATTCATAGAATTTGTATATCTGCTAAATCGTAGGGTCGTTCCCTCGCATAATTGTAAAGCAAAGCCTATCATTAAGGAAATTATGTGTTATTATAGAATTATTGCCTTTTTAGGCTACTTTTAGGGGCTAAGTAGGTTATAACACTTCAAGAGACATACTCATAATTTTACAAAAACCATTTAAAGGACTACAATGAGATTGCAGCACGTGGAAAAAGAACAAACCAGGAACACTTACCTTGGGCAATATTGGATCTACTAATAGACCTCTAGAAATGTTCTGGCTTTCGATTTTAATTTCATTGCCCTGCTTCAAGAAAGATGGGAGTAGAAATGCAATGTAGTGAGTTTCATATTGCGTCAGAGGAAACATTCACTTTAGAGCAAGACATCTCGAAATATTAACAAAGTGATCGCATAAAAACAGCTTTAACATATCCAAATACTATTTTAATGACTTCGGGGTCTATTCAACAATCTTTTTTTATCTCTTTTGAATAAATCGATCTAAATTAAGTTGAAAAAGCCACGAGAGTCGAAATCAAGCCAGTAATAAAACATAAAATAGGTAAAGCGAGAGAGAGAGAGAGAGTTGGGGTCATGCAATTAAATACCAATACGAGGAGAACGTGAAGGATAGTTTTTTATATACGAATGAAGGAGGGAAGCAGTAATGAATCACTCTAAAGTGTGCACTGAAACTTAACGAACTGCAGGAGAACAAATAGGGTACGACGTGTGATCGTTATTTCGTAGAGAATAACGGAAACGAGAGTTTACATCACGTGGTTACCGAATATCGACATTTAAGGGACACGCGTGATAGGAGCAAGTGGCCAGGCATTCTTCCCCGTATATTCTAAAAGCCTAACCTATCTTATAACTTGACGATGATGTACGTAAGTCAGTGATTGAAGGAATAAATTCGATTATCGGTGTAAGCACTTACTGAAGACAGGAGCATGATCTCTATTCACAAACTTGTAATGTACACGAGCCGACCATCTTTCCATCTCAATTAAATCCAGAATTTCTCTCCACCTGCCATGTAACAATATTGGTGGTGAAAGTGTTTCAAGGTCAGAGGAGGTTCATATCCAGTACTGGTAAAGTTCCAAAGCATCTTCCATTAATTTAGGAACGTCCAATCGGTAGTGCCATTAAATGAATTTGGAATGAGAACAAATAAAAGGAGAAACATACATGCGAAAATGAGGTAACACTAAATAGAGAATTACTCCGGATACAGTCAGTTCGGAACACTAAAGTAAAAGTTAGCAATAGCTGAATGACGTGGTTACGAAAACACACCCTTATTGCCTATTGTCAAAATTTTCAGTTTTAGTCCTGTTTCAAGCTACCCATCTAGATCAGGATGAAAAAGGCACATTGTTCGTAATTTTATGGTATTTTCTTCTTTTTATTAGGGGAATTATATCTTTTTTATATGCAAAATAGAGAATGATATCGATTGGCCACCTGGTTGGCCAGTAATATATCAATGAAGCGCGGAAGAATAGTAACAAATAAACCTCTAGTCCGAGAAACGACCTTGTTCACAGAATTTGTTATGAAGTAATGATAATTGGAGGAAGTTAAGTGTAAAAACGAGTTGCCGGATGGAGAAGAGGGTTTACGGAGGCTTTCAGTGCCCAAAATAAAGGTAATAATAGTCAATTTGGCAAAGTAATTTGCACTGTCTTAGCACAAACAGACGTAAAGAAGTCATAAGATTGGGTGGACCAAAATGATTTGGTTTCAACCCCACCGTAAACACCGTAACTGCATTTAATTGCCTTGAGAAAGTATTCCAGATCCATTAATATCACTTATCAGTTGGACGCACTGAAAAGTGAGGATTTTGGTATTTAGCACTTACTAAGAGCCTATCAAGTTAAATCAAAATTCAAGTAAATATGATAAAGTGTAAGCGAACACTTCGAGTTAGCATTTCATTCAAACTCATAAAACTCGCGTGAATCAATGTATTTAAAATGGGCAAAACGACTAAAGAATGTCTGGTAGTCAAATTGGAGCGATACAGCAAACAGTAAATACAAGAAGGCAACTTTCATTTCCCACAAATAATGGGATGATTGAAAGGAAGATGAAAACCGCTTCTTTTTAGAGAGGTGTCTGAGTAGGGGAATCAATTAAAGTAGGGTAACCAGCATAAATCAATTTTTTAGGAATGGAAACGATAGTGTAACGAGCTCCAAAGTAAGAAAAATATTGAAAAGCAAGTTAGGAATTACATTAGAAAATTATTTTTCAGATCAGGAGGAAGGCTTCGGAGGAACCAAACTCAAGAAAAAAACAACGAATCTACCTTATTTGTTGTCAATAACTACGAACGTCGAACTACTGCAAATGGGAGAATGGGCAAGCAACTAGGAGAACCGATTTACTCAAAGTCAACAACATCGTAAATACAGCAAATCGTTTCTATGATAGGACTCCCGAGTAGAATCAATTCTCATCATGCTCCCATTCTGGTTCTCAAAGACTTAAGTTTCTCTATGATGTCCTAATCCAACTTCATTCCCCTATCCGTGATTGCTTCTCAAAAATAATTAGTGACCTCAAATAGACGTATTGGTGTTTCTGCTGCTTTGTTTTTACTAAATGGCTGAAATTTTAATGCAATTCCATAATAAATATAACTATACAAGTAAAAAGAGAAGAGCAAAACACTTACTGAGAGAGAGATTTTCCTTGAGTAGGTTGATGTTAAAGACGTCAATGTAGCCATTTGACTTGGCGACAGCAAGAACACAGACGCGATTAGGATACTTGGTGGTGACGATGGAGCGTCGTTTGGAGAGCCGGCGAGGCAATCGACATCGGGAGATATCGCCATCTCCAAAGGCAATGTAATTCACTCCCACATCGGGATTTGAATTGCTGGCGTCCAGGGAGATGATGGGTGCGAGGTTGACGGGGATTTGTGTCTCATTGTCGCTCACATGCCAAGAAGACTCAGTGTCAATTTTCCTCGACAAAGGATCACTAAAAGAACACAGTATATACTTTCTCCTTGTTGTCGTAATGCAGAATCAAGAAAGCGAACTTAGACTATTTACTGATTCTGAAGGTAAAAAATCTATAACCTCAAAATTAGATTAAAAGTCAGAATATCAAATAATATGAAAAAATTTGCAAAGGGAATCACATTCCTTCTCACAAGGAGAAATTCGAGTTTATTTGGATATAGCTGATTCAGGAACATTCATATCATAATTAAAACTAGCAAAAACTACAAACATATAGATAAAAAATTAATTTTAATACATTATACATCCGAAAAAGTGAAAAGAAATAAGCTCTTTTGGAAACTATAATGTGAAATTCGGCAGGTGATTATTAGGATGAAAGATTATATAACAGCATAGAGGACCGCATACACATTTAGATTAGAAAGAATAATTAAAAAACGCAAAATACTAAAGTAAAAAACAGATAACGAGAGGTAAAGTATTTAAACAACTAAATAAAACAATTGATTACATTAATTGAGAGGTTTCGTGAATGTGAACATGACTCCGGTTTTCTACGAATCCAAAATAGTTTCCACACTGTGAAAATGCACAGAAAGTGACTTTGAGACGATTTGGACTTTCGTACAACAGACAATTTGATGCAAATTCTAAGAAAATATCAGACGAAGCATAAACTACCTGACATTAACAATGTGTATATGATTGATCAAAGTCCTGAATGGTGTGGGAAATGGAACACAATTAGAAGACAGCGGAAAACAAGGCTGACGATGATATTCATATTAAACGCGAGTCGGTTGTTGAACAACCTTCAAAATGCATAATATTAAGGGAAAGAAATGAAAATTAAATCATTACAAGCCAAATATTAATGACATACTTTGTAAAAAAGTAAAAGTAAAATTACATTAATTGTTGCAAATTCAACATCATAAATTTCAATATGTGTGTTGAAAAAAAGAAAAAAATAGAAAATTGTGTCTCCATTTTAAAGGATAAAAACTTCTTAGTCTTTTTTTTGTTTAAATAATTTACTTAATCCCACGATATAACATTAGTGTCTCTGATGAATCGCAAGAGTTACAGGAAGCCGAAGATTGTGCACAACTTCGAACCCATTATTCAGATAAACAACGGGAGGAAGTCTTTAGAACCATCACGATGCAATGATCTGTATTTTCTCAAATGGTTTGGAAAGCTGCATCGCAAAACTATCGACAAGTCTAAAAGATCAAGACACCATCGGTGCCAAATTACTGAGAATGTGGAAACCCCGAAACATACATTAAATGAAAATCGCCAGAACCCACCATCAAACATCAAAAAGTCAAAATCAGAGCCCATCCTCAAAAGGAAATTGCAACAAGATACCTCTTCGCACGAACCCCAAATTCGGAAAAGTAATGAATGTGTTAAAAGAAGGAAAGCATAAATTTTATGCTGCCCTTTTGATATAATACTTAACAAGACTAAAACAATAAAAATTTTATGAAAAGAAATTGTATTCTCTTATAAAGATACACAAATATAATAAAATAGAGCAATAAATATCACAGCATATTGATGATCTGTACAGAGCTTCTTACTGTTCATTTGTTCGTATAAAAAGTACCCATTAGTGTCTGTTTGAAACTTTTCCGGTTGTCGCAGTTCCATCGTCTTAATAGTTCTTACTCTAAAGTAAAAAAATCATAAACTATCAAAATTGCAAATTATTTTAAATAGTTAAGTTATTCTTATGACTTACCAATCGTGGAGGCTGAAAGTGTACTCGTACGGATACCCATCGTCATCCGGCGTCAAATATGTCTTCAAAATCGTTCCCAAAGCGCAAATTCTTATCAAAATTCAGATCAGAAATTGAGGGTCTTGTTAATTCTGAACCCATTCCAATTGTAAAACGTCTTCGTTTGGCGGATGGTATATCATTATTTTCCGGCAGATGTAACGACTTTCTAGGGATGGGAGCAGGCAGACCGAATCCGTTATCAAATATCAGAGTAGTTGAAACCAATATTGTGCTCTCATTCTTTCGTCCAGAGGAATTAATCATATCATAATTGGAAGCAACGGTTTCAAATGCCTGATTTAAACCATCTAATGTTACATCGGACAAAGAGGCAATATCGGGCAAATTCAACTCTTCACCCGTATCAAAATGGGGATCAACCATGAGGTTTTTTGAAACAAGCCCCTTGAACAAACGAATTGAAGGTTTTAACCGTGTAATAGGGGGAAGCACCATTGGTTCTTTAACTATCGATTCTGGAACAGTTTGAGTGACTTGACTCATCGACGCTGGTATCAACTCTGATAAGGGAGTAGTCATATCAATTTTTCTCATTCCAATAGCGTGGTACATAGCATGTGTCCCACCCCGTCGATGCAGTTCAATTAGCCTCAAAGAAGCCACCAAATTCCATGTCGTTTTAGAAGAACTTATCGCCTCTGATTGAAATTCCTCTCTTGCAGCTCCAATCCTTCGATTCAAAGAATAACGATTAGAAAATGTGTCCACACGTTCCTCAATGGCTTGTCCGAGAGATATTAGAGCAGATTGTTGGCAAGGTGAAAAACGGAAATTGTTATGCGGCAAGGAGTACCTTTTCTTGACATCTGCAAGAGAGTTTCGTTTAGTTGGGATATCAAAATCAGGGCGAATAGGTTGCCAAAAGACCGGCACAGGATCAATTCCCAAAGGGACCATGCGGGGATTGTGGGGATAAAAGGTCAACTGCCGGCTTGCTTGGCCTTGCAAGAGAGTTGTGTGAACAGTGTTGGAGCGAGCCATACTCAGTGAGAAATTAGACTGCTCTCGACCCTCGGTAAGCAAAACCACAACCTTTCCAGAGCGTTTGCGTCCTGTTCTACCCAGACGTTGAATCAATCTTGCCGGAGACTTGTGCGCATCGTAACAGACAATCAAATCCACCTGACCAACATCCAAGCCCTCCTCACCGATCGAAGTGGAGATCAGAATATTCACCCGTCCCTCCCTGAAAGCCTCCATGACTTGCAATTGGTCACGTTGGGTGTTCTTTTTCCGCGCATGACCATGATCATTCGATGACTGTCCCACAAACACAGCCGGTCGAAGTAGGGTCGAGTAGGATTTCAACATGTTCATTATGTCTGCAACAGAGTCTCGGTATTGAGTAAACACAATCGCTCTAGTTCCTCGTTGACTGAGACAGTTATCTACTGACTTTGAAAAATGATGCATTAGAACATCTCGCAGTTTGAAGAGTTTAGGATGGCCGGAGACAAACTGTAGTTGACTCATAGCTGTATTTGATTTGCTGATTCCCAAAGCACTCCCTATATCAATAATGAGCTCCTGTAGCCCGGAAACTTGAGCTAATTCACAAGAAGACTCTGTATTTGTGAGAAGAAACTGATAAACAGGACGAAGGCCATACTGAGTGAGGAGTTGAAGAGCACGAGCGAAACAAGTGGCAATACGAAAATCCCGCATGACCATTCCGGTATAGGGCGAGAATTGATTCTCCCTCGTGAAGGTCTCCCGAGCTTTCACCAAAGTAAATGGCGCAAAAGACTCTGGGTCAGGTTGCTGAGCGCGATTAGACGCCCAGAGAGCATTATGTTCACACAGCCTCTGTAGAGGAGGGATAGCCAGATTACAAAGACGTTTTTTGAAGGCGGAGAGTTGAGGATCAAGACGCACGACTATGGTTTCGATTGCTCGTCTGTGACAGTAGGGACGCACATCAAGACTCGATTCACTCCGTACTTCCAGGTGGGAAATGAGAAGATTTGCAATAATCGCTTGAGCACCAGAAAGATCTGTAGCTGGGGTAGCAGAGAGTGCAACTATCCGAAATTGTCGATGGTTGTAGGGCTCTCCTGTTATCCCTCGAATCACCTACGAAATAGATAGGTCAGAAAATACCAAACTATTTTAGGATTAACAAACTAAAATAAGAAAGACTTACCTGACAGTAGGCATGGTTTCCAGTCGCCTTATGAGCTTCATCAATAACGATACAGGAAATTGACTTGGCGGGACATATTCCCGAAGCGAGATCATTTGCGATGACTTGAGGAGTAAGAAAAAAAGCCCGATGCTGCCCGTTCCACACTGCAGCTCTTTGTGGCGGTGGAGTTGTCCCTGTTAACTCAACGGCTTCAGCAGTCTGTTTGTCGGAAATTGAAAGGCCGGTGAGATCTCTACAAGCAATCATTTGCTGGGAAACGAGGGGTCTAGTTGGTGCCATGAAAACAACTCGACTGCTGGGGTACCACCTAAGAAAATTATGAAGGACAACGGCGGCAATTAGAGTCTTTCCTAAACCAGTGGGAACACAGACAAGACAGTTTTGGTAAAGACAGCGTTCGGTGATTGTGAACTGATACGTTCGAAACTCAACACCGGTGGGATAATGCCATTCATTGCCAGTGGAAAGGTCGAACCCAGGAAGATTGGTGGAATCATTTTCTGTTGGTATGTATCGAATTGGCGGACGATCAGGAAATTTCATGGGAGATAATCCACTCATTTCCGGTTTATCACTTTCCCCTTGGTTAGAACCGTCATCGTCGAGTAAAGAGGGGGCATCTAGTTGTAATTTACCGACTCCAGAAAATAGACTATTCATTTAATAACTGAAAATATAAAAAATGGATTCAGTTCTCACATGTATAAAAGAATGACGATAACTAAAATAATAATACTGGTGACATAAGAAGACTATAGGGACGTGTCCATGCAGGTTAAACTATTTAATATCCGACCTTCTGATGACTAGAAAGTTAAAGGGATTGAGTTCCAAAAATAAAATGAACATAAGCAAGGAAAACTGTCATTACCGCGAATTTAAAATTAAAGACACAAATTTTAATTGCCTTAAATAAAATAACGTGGTTTTGTTACTATTCAGGCACAGCTCTTTGAAACAGGACTCGTTCAGCCTTTTTATGAATTGCGTCTGTGCGGTAATGCTCGCTAAGGTTCTTATTTTAGGGATGGAAGGTAATAATCGAGTATTAATTTTGATTGATTATGTATTTTTGAGCAATAGATGATTGATTATTTTTTGTCATGTTTGCATAAAGTTACTACATCAGAATTAACAATTGTGTTTAATTGTTTCCATTTAGAGTGAAAACAAATTTTTCCCATATGGAAAACTCATGTTAAAATTACTTTCCTTAATTGCAAGAGCATTTATCTGGAACGAGGTCTCGTTTCCAGCCCCAACTTCGAAACGCAGAGGTCTACTATGGTTTCTTTCATGTCTTTTGCAACTATTTATTAACTTTGTTAGTCTCATCTATTGGAGAATTTTCGTTTTTCGCATTCTTCATCTCAGCAATAAACAACACCGTGCTCTCGGTCGATTTCTGGTCGTTTTCGTCGTCTTTGGGATAGGTTCAGTCGTACTTTCTCTCTATCTTTGTCTCCTTCCTCTACGACTTAAACGATGGCGTGATTCCGGACAGTCTTCAGAACTGACTTTTCTCCTCATTCATGCATTCCTTGGACATATTCTTCTGGTTAACATTGCTGTCCACTTTTTCTCAGGTAAGGCCTCCCAGCAGTTTATTTTATTTCAGTTTTCAAATTCTTCGAATGAGGTAGATATTAGTTTCTTTCCCCCAAAGCAAATTTAGAAAAGCGTTTTCCAACGCTCATCTTGGGAAGAGAGTGGCATCATAGAACCTCCCTGGTAAGAGACTCAAAGTCTTCTACCCTCTAAATAGCCCAAACTTAGCCAGCTCGCTCAGCCACTTCGCTCACTGGGTATGTTCAGACGGGAATCAATCCCGTGACCTTTACATAACAGACAAGCACGGTGACAAATCGGTAAATAGTCATGAAAAAGGCTTTTAGATTTTTCTTAAATAGATGATGTGTCTAACACTATTTAGGTTTCGGAAGAACTAATAGCCTCCATCATTTTGGGATTGTTTTCATGACCATTAGAAGGCTTGAATGAGATTAGAAATCATACGAACTTATTATCCACATTGGTGGACTGAGACAGTAGTGATTTGAAAATAAATTGTTCTTGAGCAGATTTCGACATACTAGAAGATCAAACAAAACACGAGTTGAGACTTTTTTGATGCTGGAGAACATCAAACGAGCGTACTCAGTTTATAGTTAGATTAGAGTATCGGACAAGCCAATACAAAGCCAAGTTCAACCGTGACCTTTCAGCTAATTATGTATTTTATGCTGTCATCGTCTGTTCTTAATTTACGCTGGCTATCTATCCACGTTCTTACTGTAAAAAGTTACTAAAACAACCGTCCCTTTCTTATTCAATTATTGCACCGTCTTCTGATTTTGGGGCTGATCATTTGGTGACTGCTATGGAGGTTTAAGCTATCCCAGTTTAAATTGAAAAGCTCTACTCATGTGCCACGACACAACTCTTGTAACTTTTTTGTTTTCAATCTATTTTCTCTTTCCAGGAGCTCTAATCTCACCGGGCATAGTGGATCCAATCGCCCCGCTATCGCCGGACATTCCATGGACAATGTGCTCGAGGTGTCAGAGGCCGCGTCCATTGCGAGCACATCACTGCGGAGTGTGTGGCGTCTGTGTCCTCCGAATGGATCACCACTGCCCCTGGCTCAATAACTGTGTCGGTCTGCGCACTCATCGACACTTCTACCTCTTCCTTCTTCATCTCTCCCACGGCATCGTCTACCTCTATGTGGCTGGATACAGCGACTACATTGAGCACATGCGCAATGTATGCAGCGATACCAATCCAGTGAGTTGTCCTTTAGCTTTAGCTGAATATTCTTATAATTCAACTAGTTGGCGTTATTCCTCTGTGCTAGCAGTGCGCATTCATCCGTCTCCTTCTTCCTCATGAGTTATCATTGTTAAGCTCATTAAATTAAAAGGTTGAGGGGTGTATTAATTTTCACACTTACACTTACATAGCAAGGGGGATTGAATTATGAAACTTAAATATCCTAGTCTTGAATCAAACGATTCCTGTATAAACTCAAATTTCGATTGGCGCCCTTTTGTTCATAGGGCCTTTATGGATTGAGAATTTGGGAGTGGTCTGATCAGTTATATCTGAGCTATATAAAGGGTCCTCAAAAACAATGTTTTGTATTTGTCTGCTTTTTCACCCAATCCCACGTTTTGCAAACCGGTTTACATTCATCTAATAGTGGAAACCATTTTTAAAGCTTGTGGTTGACATAAGCCACTAGTGCCACTGGCTTTTAATAAAGTGCATATTTATCTTTTAAACAGCAGAATGATAGGGGCTTACCGGAATCCAACATTACTGAACTCACCAGGCTTTACTCTAATTTGGAAATTTTAAAACACTTTGATGGGCAGGTATTAATTTATTAATTTGCGTTAAGATGTACGAAGTGAGTCGTTCATCCATCACCATTTATCGTGTTAGTAGCCCTCTCGTTGCTTTTAATTCCTATTTAACGTATAAGAGTCCTTTCCTAAACAGGGTGATAGGAACCTACATGCATTCACTTGGTGATACATTGTTAATTCTGCACTACCATCGGTCTAATGATGGGATTCGAAATTCTATTTGTAAAGTTAACGTATTTCGCCTATAATTTTTTTTCCTGTGCCTTATGAATTTTATATCTTTGTTCATTATCTAGGTCTTTTTTAGGAATCCATTTTTTGTATGCTTGCGACTGTTAGTAATGTTAGAGGTTATCTTCTATAGCGTTGTCGTAGTTCTTTGCTTTCAGCAAATATTTTCATGCAATTAAAACTCAAATTTCACTCTTTTTGCATGAATTGCTTGACAAAGTAGAGATTACATGGTTGCGTTTACTGAACTTCGCGTAATGAATGATTCTAGTTGGTCTCTAATAGCTCGAAATAAGGGAGAAGTCGGTGGATGGTTCACAGCCATTCAAAGTCTTCTTTGTTAAAGCCTGGCCGCGTGAGTTCCTAGATTAATTTGATGAGCAAGTTCTTCACACGTCGTCGCTTTTCTTCGGTCGAGTCTCCTCAAAGTTTTAAGTGAGTTTTATGCCCATGTTTGATTGCAGAAGGGGATGACAAAATATTAAACACTTGAACCAAAAAGTTGCTTGCTGCTCGTTATCGCACACTGGCGTAATTTACGTTGTCAGTCGGAAAATGTATTCAACCTCGATCATGTGATTAATATGGTATATTTTGCCAAATTTTAGTTAGCTAAAAAAGGAGCTACGGGCAAAGACCAAATATTGACTAAAGTTTAATGAAATCATGTAACATTTTGAATTTTCCAAGAAGCAGAATGTATTATTTGGAAATTTGCCTCAATAAATCCATAGTAATACTTGATTTAAATAGAGTATAATCTAGAAGGACTGAATTACATTGAATAATTAGAATAGAGCACATAATGTATAAGCGGTACTGTCAGTAGGAATGAATGTAGGCGGGGAATCTATAAACTTATATTGTCTTGGGATGACAGTTCTTAATAAAAGGAACCGAGTAGAGATAATGAACGCGAGTAGACAGCGCGACCGCATATGAGGATGACACGTAGTTGAATGGATGTATGATAAAGACTCACCGGAATTGAAATTGCCACAGATTATCAGAGAATCTCATCTGGTATGTGCAAAATCGAGAATGCCTAATAAGGACTTACTTTTTCTTATTTAGGACTACAATTCAGTCAATTGTATGGCACACTCCTTCGTCGGGGCTCTCTATCGTGTCGCCGCACTCGTCTTCCTCTTTACAATGGGTCTCCTGTTGTGGCACGGTCGATTGATTACAAGAGGAGAGACCAGTGTGGAGAGAGTGCAAAATTCTCGAATTGCGTACAATCTACGGCACCGTTACAATCGCATCCATCGTAATCTCTTCGACTTCGGACCTCGCGCTAACTGGTTCCGGTTTCTGGGACTTGAAACCCCGAGATCACACTATGGAAGAAAGGAATTGTGGAGACGGTTCCTTCTTTATGTTATTCTCCCATTTTCCTGTCAGCCCTATGATGGAGATGGGATGGTCTATGAAACCTGTGAACCTGATCTTGAAAAAGCTCTTAGGGATTTAAAGGAACTGAACTAGGAATAAATGCAATGTCCACTGTGCATATTATTAATAACTGCTCGTATCATAGTGAAATTAATTTTAAATACCACCGTACAATTTGCGTTAAGCTGATTGCCATTTTTTTCAAACATCTATTAAAAATATCGGCACTCCTATTGGGAAGTAGGGGCTAGATGAATAAGGCAGATGGGCTCGTCTTAAATGTCCGTAGAGAAGTTCAGATGATCTGTTTTAAATAGCAGAGTATGGGATGCACATTTGATTCACGCAGCGTGTCGTGTTATTTTTTGCAAATAGGGGATCGCAGAACCTCTAAGGACTGTAAGATGCTATCCTTAGGACTGCGATGTCCGGGCCTTCAGTGTCTGGCCAAGTAGTAAACTCCCCTTGAGAAGCGGCGATCTGAGTGCGGTTGACTTTCCGACAATCTGCTCAAATAACTGACGATGTACTAGTCAAAACGTGCTCTAGGTCTTTGTGGGCAGTTTCGAGTATGCTAGAATTTGGAACACTTAGAAATGAATGAAGTTAGGAAGGAAGTTGTAGCGTATGGACAGCTTCTCTATGATCTCCGAGTCTGGGGATTTGAGAAAGTGCGAAATCACATTAGAAGGGACTGAAATTCCGATCACTCATTGTAGAAATCTTAATAGTAGGTTAATCTATCAGAATAGTACTTGTAGGGGTTAATGAGCCAGAATCAGGTCGTAGAATCTAAGGCTCTAGCTAGAACTAACAACAGCAAATAACAGTTCAAAAATTTAGAACAGAAAGAGCTGATAGATCAAAATGTATTGAATAAACCACGACAGAGATTCAGGAAAGATGAGAGGGAAGCATACGAGCAGAGAAAAGACAGATAAGTGGAGATACAGAGACGTTTATGAGCCACTCGGTCTAGAACACATGTGTAAGTATTAACGAAGGTGTACTTTAAAATGAAACGGGACAGTTACACAAAAAAAGGGGAATTGATAAACTCATCTAGACATAGCAAATGGGGCCTTGAGTCGTCGAATTGTGATGCTTCAAACAATTGTTCGCAAAATTAATGTACATACCCTATTTTAAAGGAGCTTACTACATGCACTGTATTAAACACGTTCCGTTAATAAAATGACAAATTTGCTTGAGCAGGTTAACCGCGGAGACAAAATAGTTTTGAAAATATCATCAAATTCGTTAACGTAATAAAAGAAATGCCTCATGTTTTAAACCACAAGATTGTGATTGAAAAATTAGTGCTCATCAGAATTTCATTCCTGAAAATCCTCAAGTTGTAAAGTTGTAGGCATTTGATTACGGTATTCCTGTATGATATTCATACGTAAAATTATTTAAATAATTTCGAGCATTTTTTAGTAAAATAGTAGCAGATCAAATGTTAGGGGAATTAATTTGATCAATAAGTACTGCGTAATTTTCAAAGTCCATTTATTAACATTATAAATCTTTCGTAATGTTTCGTCTTTGTTCAAGTTACGTATTAGAGACAATATTTAAAGAAAAATCCCATCACGCACCTAAACCAAGGTAGTACCAACACGAAAATATAGAAATATTTTAAGGTCGATGACTTTGTAAATGTTGCAACACACTCATATAAGTTAACGAAATTTTTCTATGTGTGTACAAAATTGACAATCCAATTGAACATAAATATAACAGCGAATTATCCATCCGATCAAATTTTCTTATTATCGCAATTAGAGCGATTTAAAATTTAACGGGGATCAATATTTAATAAATGAAAAAATATTTGCGAGGCACGTTTCGTATTTAAAATCTAATTTAAACATGAAGATATGAAGTCTTCAATATTAAAATGGAAAATGTTATTGAAATTAATTTCGAAAAGTGCTTTTGAAATGACTTCTGGCTTTTAAGAATTACGTTTATGGGAAAAATAGCAATTTTTGGTCTGCTTCACAAATTATTTCGCAATACGAAACTGTCGCTTGTTATTAAAAATGATCTGCAGTTAATAAGAATCAACTTTATAATTCCATTTAGTAGAAATATTACCGGACTCATAAAACTCTTAACCCGGAATGAAACTCGGGTTACTTTTGTCTAAGGGAGAGACTTAGATTAGTCAGAATAAATGCGTTTATTTTGTTACTGAATTGTACGTAAAAGCCATAAAATAATTCGCCATTAATATTTTAAGGCGGCTAACAAAATCATCAATAATCAATAATAATAATATTCTGTAACTGCTTTGGTAAACACAGATACAAATACACGAAGAATTAGGAAAACAAATTATAAAATTCTAGTATCGTGTTATTCGATTTCGATAACGAGGTGGACTAAAATTAAAATAGTTCTTATTATCTAATTTGATCCGTCATCTCATTCCTGTTAAATTTACTTCAAATGATCTCCAAATGAACTAATTTTCGAAGAAAAGAATACGGCATGACATATATAAAACTATAAATATTCTAAGGTGCTAACTGGTTGTTTTTAGTAAAATAGAATTTAAGAGCAATAAAAAGTTTTGCTATTAAATTACCAAATTCAAAACCGACTAAATGATTTTAGATTTGACGAAATCAAAAATATTTTGCAAAATTGTTCTAATTAGCAAAAGGAAATAATAAAAACAAAAATATCCACACGATTAATGAAAATATCGAATTATTTGTCATTATGTGAATTGGTTTTGTTTGACAAAATTTACCGCCACGTTCGTAATCGTGTATGGCGCATTCGCTGCTGAAGTTTGCAGCACCAGCTCGTGACATTGTTTCCGGGTTATAAAATCGTGATGCAATGGAGTCCCAAAATTTTATGAACCTCGAAGGAAAGAATACTACTAAGAAACGAAAATTCACACCGAATATTACCAAAGCCTTGGCAAAAAAGTCTAATGCTGGTGGATCGTAAGAGCTAATTTAGACATAATTTTGAAGGCATATATCTTTCATGAATATATTGGTAATTCATTTTAAAACGTCTTTTTTTTAATTTCAGCAACTTCAACGATTATAATCGTAAATCACAGGAATCTGTCAGAAAGCCCAATACCAAACGTTCCCGGATAAACCGAAAGGCACTTGATAGTGATGAACCTCGTTTTGTACAGGGCTTCTCTATATTTGAGGCTGGTCTCGGGTGTGCTGAGAAAGGTGATCGTGTGCATCTTGAAAGGAGTGAGTTTTAACATTATAAGTTGACTTAGTATGTTTTGAGCTATTTAATTTAACGCGAAATCTTTTGTCTAGATTCTCTCCCGTCTAGGAATAACAGAATATCTTCAAAGACAATTGCAGAATCCGGAATTCATACGGAAGTGCAGAGTTTGGATAATGATTATCCAACTGTGTCTAATGTTCATCAGGTTTTTAAATATCCGCCTAATGTAATGCCACCTGACCCTCCCGATGTTTCTGCTCAGTTTAAGAGAGCTCCTTTTTCATGTGAGGCATAATACCATGTTGTTTTTATTTTTATTTAAACAGGTTAAGAATAAATGTTTTTCTTGATTTAATTTAGCTGGTGGTCCTACGGGTGATAGTCAAAGTTCTCTCCGCTCATCTACTTCCCTGGTTCACGAACTATTTGATGAAAGCAAACCCAATGGCAGTCTCTTCTCTCTTCGAATTCCTGATGCACTGCTTTACGAGGTTTGTGACTTTCCCCACATAGAAACATTTGTCTCTATATCACGTGTTCAAGTCTATATTTATTTAAGCACCAAACGTGTAGAGTGAAGATTAACCTAGGAGAGATTATTAATGTCTCTATATTTACCAAATATTTGGTTCTGCTCACTTGCACATAGATCATTTTAATAATGGATTTATTTACGTTTTATTCAACAACGTCGCTTTGTTCAATTTAGAACATGTTTTATTAACGATGTTGCACCATCTTGTGAATGATTTTGAACTTTGCATTTATATGTATCAGATTATGTCTGTAATATGAATAAATTTCACACAATTTATATTCCTATTTTCAAATCGTTACATTCGAAGGGTGTTTGTTTGTCTAAGTTGAACCTAACTTCATAATGGGAAAAATAAAGGATATCGAAATTATTTCATTAGTAATCAACTCAAAATCTGCTTTGATTACGTGTGTAACTCCATTTCCCTTTTTGTAGGGTTCACCTCTCGAGAAAAGCGGCAAGTTTGGCAAAATACAGATCCTTGATAGTGGAGAAACGAGGTTGATTATCGGTGACTGTTTCTTCCGTCTAACCAGTCCCGGATTGGCACCCTACTCTACAGTAAGTTATGCCCTTCGAATTTCTCTTCTAATTTTTAACTTATGCCTATTAATTGACCTGTACAAGTTAGGTATTTCTAACTGGCGAGAGGAGTCACTAGTGTCTCACTTGGAGAGAGGCTGGTAGATATTAACTTAATGCTTAGTTCTAGCCACTACCACAACAGAGAGTGTCGGATGAACTAGCTAATTAGTGATATAGAATGTGGGTTGGAAAGGGATTCTAGAAGGTAATTGAATGTAAGTATTCAATTTCTCATTAACCAATAAACTGAGGAGGGCGCTCGCGTGTACTCAAACCGATTAACCTGTTCAAACGATCAGTATTTGGTGTGCAAAGTGAAATGATCCATTAGAACGGCTTATCAATAAAATATAGATAAAGTAAAATCGGGAAATAATAATAGGAGTTCATCGGTGACGTAACTGTCGTGTGTTACCTCACCAGCTTAGAGCAATCGGCAATGTCGGATAGATTAGATTTTGTTCTCTCTATCTTTGTTCTCTTTTTATCAACGCCTCCTTCAACAGTGTAATTAATTATACTATACGAGTTAGTTTGTTTTCCTCTAAACGGAAATGCTATTCATGGAAATGTAATTTCCCCATTTGGCGTTTTTCGTCTGTTTGATGACCACAAATTGCGTAGAGTGGCCAGCTATACTGGTTAAGTCTGGTTAATCAAGAGGATTATAGAAATCGAGCTTCTCATCAGATATTCGACAAATCTTCACACCTAAGTGGAGCGTTTGAAAATCCTTTCCTAGACTGAGTTATCAAACTTCTATTATTACTCAATGGTTTTGTTACGATATACCCTGTGCCATGGTGTCTATATTCGTTCCAGAAAAGTCAACTTGTCTTCACCGTTGCTAAAATTAGTTTGACACGTTAATATTTTCTCCCCTGTATTTTAAATTTTGATGTAAAAATTAACGGCTATTCAAATGATTGTATCAGCTTTAGCCAAATAAAATCTGCAAACACATCCACAATAGTTTCAGAATATCTCATCACACCTCACCTCTAGCGCCATTAGTTAGTCAAAGCCGGGCTGCAAAATATTTATTTCGTGTTACGGGATAGATCATCCATAAAGGTATTTATTGCATTCTCAGGACTTTGAAATTTGTTCTCTTAGTTCGATAAGTTCCAAAAATTGAGTCGCCTCATCTCTTTCGTATAAATCCTTTGGCGAAATCATCACGCTCAAGTGAATATTTTGATAAATTCGTCTGTATAAAAACTGCATTGAAGTTATTCATCATTGCAGTAAGATTAGCGATCGAGCCATGCATTAGGGGTACTTTGATTCAACTGCTCATTCATCTTGCAAATTATAATGGCCTGCTTTTTTTACTTTTAAATAACAGATTTTCGCGATCCATGGTGACATATCAATCATTGAAGAAAAGTGAATGTGTTCTGGTTTTGGGAATATTATCGCTTTATTTTTATTTGAGTTAAAATATTGGACCGTTACACACACTGGCTTTTGTAAGCTAAAAATTTGTATCTTGATTTGTATTGATCGGATTGCTATTTTTCCTTTTAGGACGTTGTATTAGTAGAGGAGGAGGAGGAAGGTGCGAATGGAAATGGAGGCGGTGGAGTTGTGAATTTGACTTCTCTCGGTCACATCGAACAATTCGTTACGGCAGTTCCCGATTTGGACCAATTCACTCGTCTTGGACGCTGACAAATCACTGTCTATCTCTCACTATCTGCTGTACAGTTGTAGTCTCCCATCCTCTTCTCTCATCTGTATATTCTCCCCCTATCACCGTCTTGCAATTACATCGTCTGGTTCAACTGTTCTAACCTTTGTTGTTTTAATGGCGTTCCTTTCACATTTTGTATCGCTAGACAGGCGGTGAAAATACTTGTTACTGAAAATTTATAAGTAGTCGGCTATTACGGGTAATACGTGTTGGAAATAATCGAATCTTCACCATCTTGGGTTGCAAAAGCTAACATCCTGAGTAGGGAGTAATGTTTCGTTACCTTAAAATGGAAATCGGGTCGTGCTCGAGTTAGTGTAAGGAGGTGGAAGATTAGATTTATTACATTTGAATGTCTCAGTGGTCCATTTGAGATCCAGTCCACACTTCGCAAAATTGGATCTGCTTAAGATTGCTAATGGGATATTGAGCTCTTATTGGATCAGTCTTAGTGGTAATTACGTTAAAAGGGCTATCTGACTTAAACAATCGTATCAAGATGGCTTCCATATCTTTAACCAAAGAGATCTAAAGTAGACAGCCTACTTGAAAAAACGCGAACACGTAATTGAAGCGCAGGGTAATTTATCAAGCCATTGAGAAGTTTCATTTGTCTTCGAAAACTTAAAACTGCACAACTCCTATAGATGTGAGGAATTCGAACCCTTTAAGTAAAACTGAACAGTTATCGCTCATCGGTATTTTGATCTTCAAAATCGAGTAAATTGTAATTCATAATACTTATCAAATAAATTCATGTTAGATTAGCATTGAAATATTTTCATTAAACACAATTTCTGCCGTCAGTTCAGGTAAATGTATATGTCTCTATCTAATTGGATATCTCTTACATAGGGTATCCACTTCAGTAATCGGATCAATGCATTTTAGAAGATTAATACGGCGTATATGGCGTCGAATTACAGGAAGGGATAGCAGCAGTAGCACCAACAACGACGATAATGAAGGGAGGAGGCGGAGGAGGAGAAGATGGTGCCGGTCTAGTCCTATCCCTTATTACCGACCAAATCCTGGTTGGCCGCCAGATTACGGCTCAGATACACCAGACACTGATGATGCCCAAAACAGGCAAAGCAGGGCCCCCTTGCCTTGCGAAAGACCTCAAGCACTTACACCACCACCACCGTATCCAGGACCTGAACCTCCCCCGCCTTATCCAGCCTCTGAACAAGCCGTGTCAGTATCAGCATCTGAAATAGAGGGAAGAGGAAGGTAGCTATATTGTTAATAAAATTAAATCTTAATTGCTTTATTTTAGAGAAACTAGCGAGAGTATATATGGGGAAACGATTTACGAATTCGCTACTTTCCGTTCTCTCCCTGAATTGACCGCCACATCCGCATCATCCTCCGAATTAGACCGAAGAGATAGGTAAGTTTACTCTGAATTAAAAAAAATAAATTCTGTAAATGAAATAAAACTTAAAATAATATATACTTCTTTTCTTCAGACATCCTACAAGTGTGCATGCTGGAGTTCTTCGGAAGAAACGTTGAATACAAGCCGGTTTTTCCTGGTTCCATTTAATAAATTCATCTGTGGTACAAAGACTGAATTTTATATTTAAAACAAAATCACTTATCATTTGGGGGATAGAGTTAGATGGCAATTAATTATTGATAAATTAAATAATAATAATAATAATAATTTTGTTGTAAATCTGAGTTAAATTCATGGCAACGATGATGGGAATATCTCCACAACCCTCTCTTCAAACAGGATCAATTAAGTCACAAAATGTTCTATGATGTCAAATGAATTAGAAATAGCGAAATGTGCCAATGAAAATGAAGGAGAATGGAGACATTCGGTGATAGAATCGAAAACCAGTGCAACTGATTACAAGTCGTTCCAGAAATTTATCTCTTCTCATTATCCTCTGGAAGTACTCGAAAGGTATACATAACAAAGATGTCAATCAAAATTTTTACTTTATGGCCTATATAGGAATTTGAAATTACATTTTATCGATTTTTAATCATTATTAGACCCTCCATCTGTCACTATCTTTGCTCACCTGCCATTCTGTCTACACCCTCACATCTCCCACGCTTGTGTATATGCGCATCTTGCTAGGAGATTCCAGATGCTGAGATCATGACATCTGGCATTTTTTTATTATTTAGACGTAGGGCTCTCGGCTGTCTTTGTTTTAGCTCTTGGGATCTTGTTTTGACTGGAGTAATTGTGTTAACTACCGCCAGCGTCTCTTAAAATATGAAGCTTTATGTGATCTCCAATTCCCCTTTTATGCTATAGGGGGCGAAGTTTAACCTTTAAAATAGAGCGGAGAAGAAAAATCAACGAAGGTTGGAAAACGCATTTTCTTTGAGGGCAAAAATAGCACAAAGTTCATGTAGTTGGCTCACCGACTGAGCCGTAGCAAAAATGTACCATTATCACTTCGAGACCTCAAAACCGGTTACGATATCACTACATCAAAGATCGATATCTGGGTGTACTTGCTCAAACCGTACGTCGGAAAGTAAAAAATATTCCCTTAATGATATAGACGATCGACTTTTATGATATTTTTTGAATCAGGTGGATAATGAATAGAGTTCAATAAGACTACACTTTAGATACCAGTTTCCTTTAAGAAAAGTGGATCAGAAACTCAGTTACGTAAGGTATGAAATGATGATCGTAGGTCGGGTTGAGGGACACAATCATAGAGTCTTGCTGACAGAAATAATGTCCTTCTCTTTCACAAGCTAGATTTAATTAATGGAGGTGAACATTCCGCTCCCTGGGAGGGCATCGTTGAACGCCAATCCGTGATCCACGACTCCGAAATGTGCACTTCTATATTAAAAGCAGATACAATTCCATTCTCTCAAATGTCACTACGGAGTATTAGTTAATTTGCATTTAATTTTTATTAAAGAATTTATAATTTAGAAAAATGAACAACCAATAAATACATTTGTTCAGAGTGTACAGTAGACGCAGTTTAGCTGAAGATTTTATGCGGAGTGCGTAAGGCATCTGAGAACACCTTACGCACGTTCAGAAAAAACAGAAAATGCAACTGTTAATGATCCAAACTTACAGTTTCTTGCAACAAAACCTATAAACATAATAACTATTAGCTTGGATTCTATTCCATTTGTCCTCCTTAGGTTCCCATCACCGACTCAATCCCAGTTCAAAAGCCACTGCAAGCTTTGATCAGATCAGGTGGTCTTTATTGATCCCCTCCATTCCTCGCACTATTGTTTCCATCAGAGAGGAGGATTTGGTGTTATGGTGACGTTTATTAACTTCCTTTTTAACCACGCCC
>CAADRB010000037.1:302002-314193 GCA_900708905.1 Hymenolepis diminuta | reverse complement strand
CAGTCGTCTTGAGAGCTTTATGAGATGGAGCCGAATCTTGTTGGAAGACACAGGGTCTCCCTCCACTGGCTACACTCTCTAGGCAAGGCGGCTTAACAATAGTGGTTTGAAGAGTCTCCACATAGGCATCTGCATCTGCATCTGCATCTGCATTCACTCTAACGTCCTGTGGAAAAAATGGAGGAGTCAAGATGTGCCTCTCCCTCACTGCTAACAACACCGAAAGCCATCGCCGTTGCTGGCAACTTCGTGCGCGTGCATAATAGTTGGAACTTCAGTGGGGTCCGCCTCCACATAGCCAACCACCTATCATTTCTTAGATCCACTTCCTCATCCTGGTGAAGGTGTTTTTCGTCGGATGAAAACCACAGATACTCCCCTTCTTCTGGATGCTTCGATTTCGTCCAGAGTCCCTTTCCACACACTCAACCATTCTCTTGAGTTGTTTTTGTCCACACAAACTGACGACCTCGTCTAAGAACGCATGATCTCTACCCCAGGTCTTGATAAACAACATTCTTTTTATACATTGTCCTTCCTTCAGACACTTGAAGATCTTTGTCAAGATGTCGCGCATTGACTTCCCACGATTTTCGTCCATCATGCCATGCTATGCTATTCCATGCCATGCCATGCCATACACTCTTCTCACAAACTCAGGTGTTCTGAGTGAGTGAGCAGAGCGTTGACAATGCTCTTTTCATTTTCCCGTGGCGAACAATTCATCTCCATTCTTTCCATTCACCAGTTCTATAACTCTGCGAACGAAAGATGTGGCGACTTTTGGAAATCAGCGATTCCTAAATTCCTGTTTTTCGTTTTCATAGACACTATTACACAGCGTGTCCTTTCACTTCATCACTTAAAGTAGTATCTGAGATCTTCTGATATAAACGATGCATTAATAATTATCGGGTTAGTTTAAATTACACAAATATAGGTGGGTTCAGATACTTTGGGCACCTCGAATTTAATTTAATCGTTAAGTTCGCACAATCACCGTGGATGTTAATATTAAATACGAAGAAACAAATAATTAAATCGTAAAATGTACATTTTGTTTACTTTAGCGATGATTTGAATACGTACTTTGCTAGTTCAAATAAAATTATTTTTAAAAGAAAATAGTGGGATTTGCATTTACGGAACGGATTCAGTCCTCTAATTTCTTTATTGCCCTGTCTTTTTTTGAAAGAAGACAAAATTTGCATTCAACCACTCCTTCATATCGAATAGAATTGGCCTGTGAGGTAAGCCATCGATAGAATTGAATGTGCACCGATGAGCATCAACTTCGGGTCCTCCACATTAGCAAATGTGTGGGCTGGTCACTGCTTTGACGTCAGATTTGGTGTTTTGAAGGTGTTTTTTTCCCATCTATGGAGGTTAATCATTTGGATGCAACTAGAAGAAGTGAACTGATAAATTTATAGTTTCCTGCAGAACGTTTACACTATGACTTCTTTGTCTTTATGTCGACATAAATTTATGCAGATCCATTGTTTACTCAAGAAATTTACTCTTCTTACGTGACTTCTGATTGGGTCTTGGTTCCCTAAAGAAAGCTACCTTCCTCCTTCGTTTTTTCCATATTTTAGTGGCCAGTAATTTGCAATTCCTACCAGTAATTGGAATGTCTACCATAGTTAACGGTCAAGTACAAAATCTGGGGCGGTTAAGCGCCATTTCAAATGCCCCTAAACTGCATATCCCAATGTACCCAAAGTTAGAAAACGGGAGAGTAATTGAATATGCCTTACTGAGTTAGAATGAAAGGGGGCAGTCTCTTGAGGGTCTGTTTTGCACATTTTTAATAAGCGAAGGGGATTTTCCAGGACAAGCTCTCCACTTTAGATTTAAGACAAGAAACAAAAATCCTATCAGTTTGTGGCAGTTTGGTTGTAATTGGTTGGAAGTTGTATCTTTTAAAGAGTTTCCAACAGCGTCTTCACCTTTCAAAGAAAAGAAAACAGCACAACACTGTTTATTTTTAAGGAAAGTGACTCCGGAGGTGGTCTCTTCTTCTGTCTCTCTCTATACAATTCGTATCTTAATAGGAAAATGATTTATTTTTGTGAAATATACAATAGTGTTTCAGGTAAATTATTATTTCTTAAAGTGGGAGGAATTTAAATGGATATTTATTTCATTCACGGCAATCCCTTCGGAACTGAATGAAAACGACGTAATACCATAATTGAAGTCCAAATCAAATTGTAGCACTTTACACTCGACCCAGAGAGAAGCTAGACAAATGCTCATCACTCTTGGCAATATAAATAAATTCAAATTTAAAATACGTAAACGATATTAATACTATTTTTATTGTTTCAAATGAAATCAACTATTGCCAGCGTTATAAATTCATAATTTGGAGAAAAGGGAACCGAAATGATCAATAATCTAACTTCAATTAATTAATAATCACATTTTTATTTTAAACTGCATATTAAGGTACGTCTTCCGTATTTTATTTATTTTTAAATACCTTGTTTAAAGTTGTTGTTATATTTCGCTTAATTTAAGAATGAAAACAGCATAGCGTACCATTTTTTCTACTTTTTAAGTAAGGGGCTTTTCCATACAAAGCACCCATTTTCTGAGAGATGATCCTATTTTTGAATATTGAGTTGGGAAAGTTAGTTAACCACTGCATTCTCGGCCGTTGATAAGACGTTTCAGTTTACAGACGGTTCGTGTTTACCCCAGGTCCATTGCGAAAGCATTGGCTTGATAAAATGCTCAGCGTGCACATCTATCAATTCTGAAGTCACGAAGACGATATTAGTCGGTGTACACCTAGTGATGTGGCCTCAGGATACCTGCCCTTTAACCCAGCCAGATGAACCCCAATGCGGGTTTACTTGTGGGGAGGATAATGAGGTCTTTTGAACAGGACGTACTTCAGACTGACCACGTGGCTGGTTACCTTATATGCTCATTAAGTGGATAGAATTTATTAAATCCATTCGATCAATTGCCCCGTTAAGTAAAATATGATCAGATCTCATAACTGAAATGTAAAGATTTCTTGGTACCTTGAGGGGAGGAGATAATTATGCAGTCCCCATCGGTTGGATATAAGATTTTAAGGCCATCGGGGAAAAATTGAACTGAATGCTGTTTTCATGAAAGACTGTTGCATAGTCGTGTCTTTTATTATTAAATATTATATAAATTAATGCTTCGGAAATTTTCCCAGTAGTGAAGATTAGACAATGAAGGCACAATTCCCAAACCTGTAGAACAGAGATGATAAGCCTTGGCAAACGCTTGATGTTTTAACTAACATGAACAAATCCATCCATATAGCGGATAGACAGTAAAACTGTAATTTTACTAAAGTTGTTCTCTTTAACATGTGAATGGGAAATCACTTTTCTTATATTAATCGAATTCAGTATTTTATTTTCACCATGTAATGACGATTTGGAAATGCTCAGATAAGCCCATTGATGTTTTAGATTCGGTCATAGGAGCAATTAATTTAATAATGCAAAAAATACTTCGAAATCTATTAAAATTTTGCTGCTGTTGCTGTCAACAAGTCGAGGAACTTTCTCCAGATTTTGTCGTTCGATATGACGTGAATGAGGAAAGGGTGATGGTGGAAGTTCAAAAACTCGATAAACCGGAGCAAAAGGAAGATCCATATTCCCCCACCATTCCTCTGCCTTCTAAAATCCTTGATGTGGACCCCTAGTGAAGAATTAAAAAATTTTGTTTTTTTATTGTTAATAATAATAATCTTTCTAACTTCCTTAAGTAAACTTAGTTGGCGTTTTTTTATTTTTAATTAATTTCATTTGAAATAAATTATAAGCAAATTTGACAATCCTTTAATGATCAACATCAGTTGAATACCATTAGGAATTACAATTTAAAGATGAATTTTTTCTTGCAGAAATAAACTGAAAATCAACCTTATATTTTGGAGAATTTTCTATAATGATGCTTCCATCTTTAATTGTTTGTCTTTTAGTTCGTGAGTGACAATGAGAGGAGAAACTTGGCTGTCTTTTGAGAGAAACCTGAAATGGCTTGTGCATTGTATCTCCCATGAAATCGGACAATTCTTAAGTGTTTTCCTTTCTATATCATAAGCTTCGGTTCATTTTTCTGCGATGTTTTTACTCATTTAAATAAACTAGATGGATATGATCCCAATGAATACTATCAGGAATTACAGTTTAAAATTACAAAAGAGAGGAAAAAAGAAAGGAGATATGGGTGCTTTAAACGAGAGCTAGGGAATCAGGAGAACGCAGAAGTGTCGGACTCATTTTGGATTTCATCTGACTTTTCTCATCCTATCAATATATTCTTTATGAGGAAAAAATGGATGACATATTTTCCTCTTTTTTTTCTCAAAATGCTCCACTAGCTTCACTTTATCGAGCAAAGTAATCTGTCATATTTGCATTTGATGTTCGGTAATGCTAGTGACAGATTTTCCGCTGGATTTGTTATCCAAATTTCAACCTCTCTTACGTCAAGCACTGGTTAGTAATTTGTCTGCAGTTTAGTTTGCCAACTTTTTGCTTAAGCGAATTAAATGTTCCACTGGCAATTTGTGAAGTCATATTCATAAGTCATAGATATTCACTGCTTGTGTCATTATGCAGCAAGTTTTCTTAAAAGGACTTTTTAACCTTGGCATTATTCCTCTTCTGTGCGGAATTGACGCCATCCACCGAGCAGCGTTTTGAGTAGCACTGAATCTGCTGTCACCCCCCATATGATAGACAACGCAGATATTTTTTAATAAACATTTGAATGTTATTTTGAAACGCGAATGTGATAAATGAGTTTTCATTTAAATTTAAAAATAAGTTTATGTGATTATTAACTGGAAGATGCTAATAATAATGCATTCTGTTTTTCAAATGAATCGAAGGCCTCTGTGCACACTTATATTGTCGCTCCTAGTAGTAGTTTACATATATATATACATATATATAAATGTCCGTATTTCTTAAATAATTTCAATAAATAAGTGAACGAAATTGGATCGTCTCAAAATTTTTATATATTTGTGCTTGTTTTTTATTTTGCTTTCAATATAACCGAAAGTTTTTATTGACTTTGACCTTGGAAATATTTGGCGATAATTGGTGATGTTAAAACTTGAAGTTGAGGAATGCGAGGGGACAATGAAGGGTAAAATTTTCGAATATTCTTCTAATTATGCGGATATAGGTGGAGATGTTGAAAGTGAAAATTATGGAGGTCGCCTGAAGTTATGTGAAGTTATTCCTAAGATTTTGTTTGTTGCCACTGCAATTTCTGCCCTAACTTTCTTCTTTTGTTGTTATTTGTCAGTAAGGAATTATTTGAATCAATTATTTTAGTCGCCACGAACGTTCTTCATTGATACTGAAAACAGAGTATTCGTGAAAGATGGTAAACCATTTCGTTTTATTTCCGGAAGTATGCATTATTTTCGAATCCCGCGTATATACTGGATGGATAGACTAATGAAAGCAAAAGCAGCAGGACTGGATGCCATTCAAACGTATGAATGTTTTTATTTCTTTCCTTTTTTGCTCTTAGTTATATTCCTTGGAATTTTCACGAAGTTCATCCCGGAGAGTATTTATTTGACAATGAGAGAGATGTTATTGAGTTCATCCAACTTGCAAATAGTTTGGATCTTCTTGTTCTCCTCCGCGTTGGACCATACATTTGTGCGGAATGGGATTTTGTAAATCGAAATTTGTCCATTTATATTCCTTTCAAATCAGGGCGGGCTTCCATCTTGGCTTTTGTCTGATAATCCATACTTGAAAATACGTTCTACATCACCAGGTACTCAATAATGTCTTTTTTAGTATATTTATATATCACTTAGAATATATCAACTCGGTAATTCGATGGTTCTCTCAATTGCTTCCTAAACTGAAACCTCTGCTTTATCAAAATGGTGGACCAATCATCATGATTCAAGTACTGCTTATTCATCAAATCTTTCTTCCCGAGAAAATTGACTAATTTAGTTATGTACTTTTTTGTAGCTAGAAAATGAATACGGCTCTTATTTTACTTGTGAACAGGAGTATCTTTCTTCACTCTACGAATATACTAGATTCATTCTTGGGGACGAAATTCTTTTGTACACAACGGATGGAAATTCCCTGTCTAATCTCAAATGTGGCTCCTCTGATCGTAGACTCTTTTCTACTGTCGACTTTGGAGTTGATGGAGGTGAGTTCTTTAACTTTCTTTTTTTTTAAATTTAGACTTATCTGAATCTACTTCAATTTATTTCGAAATATAGCCATAAACCCAAATGAATCATTTAAAGCGCTTATGCAATTTCAACCCTATGGACCTTTGGTGAGTGCTGGTTGACTTAAATCGAACTCCACTAAATACACGCGAAGTGCAGATTTGTTAGGCGCTTTCAGGTTTAAGTATCTACCAAAACACAAATTTTTTCGTCTTTTTTCCCTTGTTTTGATTTGACTGTGCTTTGATCAATGTCTGCCCCGTAAATTAGAGTCGCGTTGATTTCTGCAAAAACTTCCATGTTATCTTTTTTAAGTAACGCGCAGGTGTCTATTAAAAGTGATGAAATTCAGTGATCTATCGATTAGGAAATGCACCAAAATATAGTGAAGAATTCGTTTGTTTATGTATTGTGCTTTGAAAAATGCTTTTTTGGACCGAAGTTATTAAGTACCATTTATTTTGCCGATGTTCATGTCGCGCTGGCGTGCATTTTTATTCCGTTGTGTCTCTTGAATTTGCATCGCAACGTGATAGTCGTGTATTGCTACTTTTTCTATTGTCTACTTTTAACTCTTGAGGTGAGGCACAAGTTATACACTGTAGAATTTCGAAATCGTGAAATTTGTCGTAATAGACAAGCTCATTGCGTCTTTTTTTGGTAATTTTTTAAAAATGTTACTAGTATTCCACCGAGAAAGAAGTTATGCTAGTATATAAACCAGAGATCGCTGGGAAACCATTCCAAGTTCCTAAGTAAAAGTTAGGTGATTATTCATACATATATAGAACGGTTAGAGCACGGGGTCGTGATTGACGTCTTCCTTAGCATGGTTATATTTTGCCTTTTTTTAAAGTTGAAATGTCGATCTCGTTAATGCTTATTATTATATTGTTTATAGGTAAATAGTGAGTACTACACGGGTTGGATAGATCACTGGGGTGATAAAAAGCATCGAGTTGATGCCTCGAAATTGGCCAACGGGGCTGCTAAAATCTTAAACATGTCAGATAAAGTCAGTCTTAATTTGTGAGTTTCTGTTTAAAGAATTTTATATCCAACTAGACATGGCAAAATTAAGAAGTCTTAATATACTTCGTCTTTTAAGGTACATGTTTCATGGAGGAACAAACTTTGGTTTCTGGAGTGGCGCAAATTCCGCGAGTGACATCACTATCACCTCCTACGACTATGATGCTCCAATTTCTGAGGCTGGAGATACTACTTATAAATACATGATCCTTCGAGACCTCTTTTTTAAGATCAAAAATCGAGAACCCCTACCTATTCCACCCAATATTTCCAAAGCTGCCTATGGCAAAGCCTCAGTTAATTTCGTGAGTACTTCCACAACACTTTCATTAGTCGTATTTTCTCAACCTATTTAAATGCATTGTTATTTTGTAGTACTCGCATCTAATCTACGATTTGAAAGAGGGCGTTCACTCTATCAAGCCATTACACATGGAGGCGGTTAAACAGGTACGGCTTAATTTCATGACCATGTTTTCTTTAATTTGCGACTTATTTTTTATTTTAGTACCAGGGTTTTATGGCCTATTCGGTAGTGTTGGAGGAGAGAAAAGACAAAGCCAGTCTGAATTTTGAACATGTTAAGGATGTTGGATATGTGTTTGCCACAGATCCAGGCGCAAAGTCAATTGTGAGCCTTGGTTCAGTCGACTAATGTTGATGTTTAGGTTTATTTTGGATCGCTCGCGGGTCAAGGTGCCTTGGACGTCACTCTCGACAAGGAGCACCCAATCCTCACAATTGTGACTGAATCCCAGGGACACATCAACTTTGGCTCGTCAATGATGGGTGATGTTAAGGTATACCAATCACTTAGTCAACTGCTAACTACTTTTATTACACAATTCTGTGTGAAGAGATAAGATTGGGAAAAGGAGGGAAGATTAGCGTGTCAGCACATTATTATTATTATCAATTATATTAAAATCTGAACCAAAGTACCTTCAATTAGAAAATCAGTTGAACAAAGGTTTTTTGTTTTGGAGGGGTCCGATTTTTTGTAAACTAAAACCATTTTGTTCCTGTTGTAATGCTAGAAAAGCTTGTTTCAGCTGCTTTGATCAATGCACCTCCTAGATATTGCTAAACTACAGTTGACTTTGACTCAGTTGGAGAGGGACAAGAAAGCTTACCTATATCATAAAGCTCGCAAATCTGGCTAGCCAAACGGTGGCACACAAATGGCTGCACACAGTCAGAGTGGATCAATGAGGAAGCCGAACCACTGGGAGTTAGAGCAGGATATATATTCTGCTTCATGGCACTCGCTTGAGGCGGGAAAATTTCGATGGAGGCAAGATGGCGGTTTCCTCTCACCCTTATCCCTTTATGCTTTTTCGTCCTAAAGTTTATCTTTAGTGCACCTTATTAGACTTAATTCTATTTCATATTACCTTGTCTTACCTATTTGGACCACGCTTCCTGCAGCAAGACTAAAAGTCATCCTCATATAACCACAGAAGCGATGATGGTTTTTGTGCCACCTAACTATCCAGTTGTCAGTGTCGGCGTGCGCCCGCATATTGATAAGGATGTTGGTCTACCCCAAGACCACATGTGGAATTGCTCATCTTGAGACAGCACTGCTTTGACCAAATGATCGCCTTCAACAGTAATTTCGTTAGCATATATTTCACAAGCCGATTCTAATTCGTTTGACGTTAAACGAACGTGTGCATCACGAATTGACCAAGTTTGAAGAAACAATAACGGAGCATTCATTTGTTATTAGTCGAGATTTGCAGCTTCTTCATATAATATTTGGCTTAATAAATAACTAGCCATTATTAATTTGTTTTATTATTGCCACTCAAGGCACGGCAACCATTTCTACGACTCAATCGTCGACTAGGTGCTGGGTGTGAAGATCATGGTCTCCAAGTCCATTCTTCAAACCCTATGATTTGCCCGATGTCCATGCCCTCAGTGTTCAGGATTAACTTACAGATAAATTGAGAATAGATGACTGATCATGAAATCTGTATATATAGCCCTTTTCAGAACACTTTGTGGATACAGACTAAAGTGTCTTCAAATTGACTATTTCCCGTTTCAGGGAATTGTTGGACGGGTCCTGCTTGATGGTCAGGAACTTCTCAATTGGGATATGAAGGGATTAGATTTCCGAGCAGTCAATCCACCATATTTAGTAGAGTGAGTTCTCTACTACTTCTTCGAGATATTGGAATTTCCCCTTAAATTTTTTGTCTAAATAGAAGCGAAGTGTCCTATCCAGACTCAGGGGCGATTTACAAGGGAGTTTTCACTGTTCCCTCTCCTCCAGCAGACACTTTTGCAGTGCTTCAAGGATTTAAACGAGTAAGTTAATATCTCATTTAAAATTGCGTCATTATTTACCCAAAATATAACCATTATAATCTTTAAATTGCTATTTTCCTCTTATACATATTTATTTCTCGCCAGAGAAAAAACCTTAGCAGCTTTCATCATGCGGAAACATCCAAATACATTGAAAGAGGAAGTTCACTTTTAAAAGGGAGTATTTAGGAGTGGGAGTTGGGGAATCAGGAGATTCCTTCTTAATCTGATCTCCAGAATAACAGGCCAACCGCTTTTCAATTTTCAAGTTCGATCACAATTTTCCTTTCTTTTCATTGTCCTTTTCTTCATAAGGAAAATTTAGATGAAAAAAAGGTGAAAAAGATGGTGGCTTCTCAGCCATCTTTTTTACACCTAATTCTTGTGGCACCCATCTATTGGACGAAGGTGTCTTCCAGCTGACAGATCACCTTTGGGTTAATAGTGATCAATCCGCCACTCACTTTCATTTGCAAAAAGCCGATGAAACCGTGGGTTTGCACATGTGATTGTTTTTGACACACTTTCCACACACTTTGTGGTAGATGTTCAGTAATGCAAGGAATATAATTCTTTGTAGCATTCATCGGCCACATTTTTGTTTAACTGAACACCCCTTTTGCATCTTCCTGAAGTCGTCTCGATCAAATCATCTCTTCTCTGAAGACTTGCCCATATATTTAATCTTAGTCTTGGTAATTGTGCTGCAGGGTTCCTCAGTGCTCTGAATAGCATTTAATCTCTTGTTATCCTCATAAAGACAAAATGTATTCCAAATAGATTTAACATTTCGTTATAATTTTAGCGCATAATTTTAATCAATTCGGAACAAAACAAGGAGCAGGAACTAAGAGGTGACTAAATAAGTGTGATTTTTACTTGATTCATTCGATTGAGGTCAACCCGAGAGGCGAGGTCACAAATACAGCCACTAGACACGTTTCGGCATAATGGTATGTTTACTTGACGATGCTGATTAATCTTCATTTTTCGAGTTCAATTAACCAAATTCTCCGTAATTTAATGAATTTAAAACCTTAGTAGAATGTTTCTTAATAATTTATTGACCTGTAGTTTTAATATCAAGACCTCGACAAAACTTACAATTCCATCACTGCATTGTGATACGTGAAGAAATATTTGCAGATCAATTTCTCAACCATTTTTTCATCATGAAACGTGGTCTTTGTTGTACTTTTTCAATTAAGGTAGGGCGTAATGGTTAGATTAGTTTATAATTTCTCCGAGTCAGCTTGAAATTAAACTGCGTATTTCATAAGCAAAAAGTCTTACTTCATTCAGGTATTTCATACCCTCTGGTGTTTTTGATCTGACTCCTCGTTAATAAACTAGTCCTAAGCACTTCAGTTAAAAACGGTCGACTTACTTGGATTTTTTACCTTATTTGCGGTTGGAGTGTTAATTGCATTAGCTACTCGATTCTTATTTGATTGTTCGTGTTTACTTTTATTCAGTCAGTTTTCTATTTGACTTGCCGTCCCTAGCTTGTAATATTCTTTACTAAATTAAAAATGAGAAACGATCTTGGCGTTGAAGTCGATCAGTAACGTATTTTGTGGTAGTTCGAATTATCCATTATTGATATTTGCCACTTTACGTAATCCACATTATTCTGCATTCAGAAATTGTCTTCTTCGTTTCCTTTGATAAGTTAATTTCCATTGTTATACTCATCCATAATTCTACAAATATGGGGTGCGTATGGAATCTGAGGTCACCTATATTTTTGTAATTTAAACTGACCTGATGATAATTAATGTATCTTTAATATGGTACTACCATAAGTAATGAAATTAAAAGTTAGAAAGGAGCTGGTGAATGGAAAGAATGGAGATGAATTGTTCGCCACGGGAAAGTGAAAAGAGCATTGTCAACGCTCTGCTCACTCACTCAGAACACCTGAGTTTGTGAGAAGAGTGTATGGCATGGCATGGCATGGAATAGCATAGCATGGCATGATGGACGAAAATCGTGGGAAGTCAATGCGCGACATCTTGCCAAAGATCTTCAAGTGTCTGAAGGAAGGACAATGTATAAAAAGAATGTTGTTTATCAAGACCTGGGGTAGAGATCATGCGTTCTTAGACGAGGTCGTCAGTTTGTGTGGACAAAAACAACTCAAGAGAATGGTTGAGTGTGTGGAAAGGGACTCTGGACGAAATCGAAGCATCCAGAAGAAGGGGAGTATCTGTGGTTTTCATCCGACGAAAAACACCTTCACCAGGATGAGGAAGTGGATCTAAGAAATGATAGGTGGTTGGCTATGTGGAGGCGGACCCCACTGAAGTTCCAAGTATTATGCACGCGCACGAAGTTGCCAGCAACGGCGATGGCTTTCGGTGTTGTAAGCAGTGAGGGAGAGGCACATCTTGACTCCTCCATTTTTTTCACAGGATGTTAGAGTGAATGCAGATGCAGATGCAGATACAGATGCCTATGTGGAGACTCTTCAAACCACTGTTGTTAAGCCGCCTTGCATAGAGAGTGTAGCCAGTGGAGGGAGACCCTGTGTCTTCCAACAGGATTCGGCTCCATCTCATAAAGCTCTCAAGGCGACTGATTGGATGGATAGACGAGAATTTTCGTCATC
>CAADRB010000037.1:283667-301922 GCA_900708905.1 Hymenolepis diminuta | reverse complement strand
GGGCGTGGTTAAAAAGGAAGTTAATAAACGTCACCATAACACCAAATCCTCCTCTCTGATGGAAACAATAGTGCGAGGAATGGAGGGGATCAATAAAGACCACCTGATCTGATCAAAGCTTGCAGTGGCTTTTGAACTGGGATTGAGTCGGTGATGGGAACCTAAGGAGGACAAATGGAATAGAATCCAAGCTAATAGTTATTATGTTTATAGGTTTTGTTGCAAGAAACTGTAAGTTTGGATCATTAACAGTTGCATTTTCTGTTTTTTCTGAACGTGCGTAAGGTGTTCTCAGATGCCTTGCGCTCTCTGAAGCTTATGTGCTTCAATAATTTAATTATTCATAGTTAATCTAAGTTTTCAAGGTTAAAATGTGTATCTTGAAATCTGTTTAAGGTCATTCATCAAAATAGCTCAACCATATCTTTTTTGCGGTCGTTTGCTGGTTTTTTTCTTCCCACTCAAATTCTTCTCATTACCAGACTTAACTGACACTCGGTAGTTTAGTAATTGTCAGATTTTGAAGACAGATATCAAGAGATAATTCCTATTGAGAAGCTCTCATTCGGCTCAACACTTGCTGTGGACCATTCATATATCAACACTGCTTATAGAAGATTAGTAACTTATTGTGCTCTAATGGCAAATAACAAAACCAGACCGTTGGTAATTCATAATTGTGGTATGGTAACTGAAATTGGTTAATAGTAAGTCCAGCAAATGATAGAAGGAATTGAAAGCATGTTGAAGGTCAAAAATCAACGTCAGTAGGGGTTTCGAGTTTAATATTTTTGCTTAATGAATAATTCATGTTCCACAATTCTAATTTCAATTTTCCTGGCATATTCTTGTCCATGAAATGTGCAGTTCACTTTTGTTATTCAATGAAGTATTTTCCAAGTCCATGATCTGGATAAGAGAAGTGGGATTCTGAAAATATTCTGAAATTTAAAACTCGTTATGTTATCTCTCTAATAACTATCTTCACTCAGGACGATCGGTTATGCTGGACTTGCACCGCTATGCCACTGGAGCATTTATTATAATCTATTTATCGACATTATTGCAACTACCTGACGTATACGGTTGAGCACATTTGGAAAAATTATTCTATTTAGTAATACATTATTAAATAACCTTTCATCTTAATATCATTTTGCATTTTTAGGGTGTTTTGGCAATAAATGGTCATATTGTAGGACGATATAATCCCCACGCTGGACCACAAATTAGCCTCTACGTGCCGAGTAGTATGCTACTAACCGGTGAAAACACCATCAGCATTCTTGAGTTGGAGAAAATCGATCCCAGGTGTCACAAAAACGCCTCCCTTTGTTACATCACCTTCTGCGATTCACCTCTGTGGTTTAATTGAACCAGTCTTTCCCTTTATTCTTGATTTCTACTCGCATATATTTCGTACAATTTGTGTGATTGATTTGAATAAACCGACTTCTATTTGTCTAATTATACTTTTACTGATGGTGCTAACCTTGCCACTGAGGTGGGATTGGTTGATAGTTCCTCTAATTAAATTACTGGTAGAACATTTAGGGCACCAACTATTTCTAATCAATGAAGCTTTTCACTTTCATAATTCCAAAAAAATTAATTACTTTTGCCTGTGAACTGGTTTTGAGCTAAATAGGATTGGACATGGCGACACATAAGTTGCTAGTAGTGGAAAATTTTTAAATTCTGTTGTGACTTACGTCAAAGAACTTAAATCTTGTTTCGACGTATGTAATTAAATACATTGAGCTCAATTCGATTCATCTTTAGAGAGTGCAAGCATCATAATAGTAATTTGTGTTCATCACGGTTTATGGTATTGCATTAGTTTAAGTGAACCAATTTGATTTATTTTGACTTTCGAGGCAGTTTTTGGAAGTGCTTAAAAAGGATTCGTAATTTGCACACGTTTGCTTTGCTATTCATCAACACCAGTTATCTGGTGCTAACCAATCGTGTTGAAGTCGACGTTGCATTTCCAATTCGATTGGTCAATTGAAAAACCAATGACAATCATCTAATAGGCTCTAGAGGATGCCATTGCGTCAACATTGGACCAATCAGAAGGAAATATGTGATTCTAGTAACAAGCGTTGAAATTCACCCATAAACCAGTCTACCTCGGATGACTAAGCATTACCAGCTTCGCCGTATCAATTAGGAGTAGAAAAACAAGCCCAGATTTGGCGTAAAAATATTATATATCTCGCCTTCAAAGCCACAAAACAGAGTGTACACACTAATAAACTACACACCAATAGTTGTCACACAGTTCCTTCACTTTCACAGTAATTGAAAATGAAATGTCAAATACGCAGACAAAGAGAAAAGGAAAATATGTGCTGCTCATTTTGGGAACAGAGGGGAGGAGGGGAGGGGGAGCAGGGAATACTTTTCCATGACTGCGCTCGAGTAATGGTGAGTGAATAACAATATTTGATAAACGGGAATTGGAGAGATAAACACACATAGGGTAAGAGATGCCGGACAAAGGCATCAAACTTGAATAGTTAGGGAGAGGGGAAAGGGGATGTAACTGTACAAATACTACAGATATATACGAAGATGTGTTGCCACCTTCCAAGGCATATGGTTGACACCTCTTCAACGATTACGTTAAAATACTAAAAAATATTAAAAAAATAATGTGAAAATAGATGACGACTTTAACGTTCAATAACGTTATGAAAATTTGGGAAAAAAATGTATTCCTGTGACTGGGTACGCCACTAAAAATTGTCTCTGGGTTTATACTTTCAAATACAACAGGCGAATGTCATACGCAATTCCCTTTAAATAACTTGGTAAGTTGAGTTTTCCAGGTTACGAATATGGTCTGTTGATCGACGGTATTGAGCAATTAACTAAGCTGGCTTCCAGTTCCTATATTTAGGTGGACGCTGAAAGTTTTAGATTTTGCATTTGAAAGCAATACAGTTTACCATTAAGGACTGAGTTCTTAATACAATTAAAACACGTGCCGATAACAGAGGTCACAGGTTCATTGTAGACGCCATGACTAATCGTACTGATTTAAAATAGCAGATTAAAGGGGTAAGTAAATGCAAGTTTTCATCAAGATGAGAACTGAAAAACATTTCATTTCCTCTGAGGCTTATTTCATAAAACTCAATGCTTTAATAAGCACGAATAGTAAATTTGTTTATTTTCTGAGTACTGCATGAACTCACTCAGGAGTCTAGAAGAAAACTCTCGAAATTTGACACAAATAAAGAAATTAAGTGAATAAGTAGATAGAGTCAGGGCTCAAATGAGGTACCGCCTCCCTCTTATTGAATTATTCTACTGTCCTATGTATTTATAAACAATCTTTTCTCCCATTCTTTACTGGAAGATCACCGATGAATATTAAATCCATGTCAATTGGCGTGATAGACAAAAATGTAATCAACATTATCTTAAAATAATAATGGAAAGTTCAGATTCTCAAGTACAATCCTATGACATAACATTACGAACGAAGACCTCAGGCGAGAAAACCGACAAAAAGAATTGATCCACCAAGTTAAAAATAAGAAATTATAGGCTCATTTAGGGAAGTGCATTCTAATATCCATTCTGAACAGAGAGTGGCATCACGAAGCCTTCCAAGTGCGAAGCTCAAAGTCTGACACCCTCTTTATTCGCCAAACTTAATCACTAAGGTTAGCCATTCCGTTCAAGGATTGTAAACCTCCAATCCCTGAGGGCGATAATTGTTATTTCTTTCCCTTTTACAATATGGGGAAAGTGTTGAGTGAATACACTCACTTCATTTCTGAGGGGGAGGTACAGATGACAAGATGACCCTCATCGGAGGACAAGGGGGTGTTGGCTGGGGGCTGCTGCTGGATTGAAGTCGTCGATGCATTGACGGTGGTGGTAGTGGATGCAGAGGTAGATGGCACATTCCTGTTACCATTGACAACCTGCGGATTCGATTTGATCGGAGCACTTGGGGTGACCACCACAGTGGGAGTTGGGGTCGTGACAACAACACTGGCAAGACTCGGAGCTACCATAGTGACGGGAGTTTGAGCAATCAGGGATGCCTGGGCTACTGAGTAGAGCAACGAGTGCCTAATCTCCTTGGAAGTTGGTGTCACAGTGATGGTTTGGGTGGAGACAACTGGAGTAGACTGGGCAACTGTTGTGACACCAGAGGCAGCAGAAGCATTCGGCCGTGGAAGGATCTTCTGAAGGGGGGCTGAAATATCAAGAAATCAATTCTGGGGTAAAATAGCTCCATAAAGGTCCACAGTGGTGCAATAGAAATCACTTGCAGTGCAAAAGTAGTACTTTATCTTGTTGTCAACTACAATTCCAGAGGATGTTTGCAAACATATGAAAACGAAGTCGGAGGCACTTAATGCCTAAGTCATTCTTTTGTTCCAATCATACGGTTCTTGAGATTTCTTAAATGAAGACCATGAAAGTTCAATTTAACTTGTTACGAATTGAAGCACATTTAGGTATACTAGTAATTATAAATCATTTTCAAAAATTGCGGCATTGATTCATTTTAGCACTAATTTTACTACCGACCACATTGGCTAAAATTACATTGAGACGAAGAGAACAATTCTCCTTAAATAATTCTCAAATGAAAACACCAAACCGCTGTTAATCTTGGCCAATACTCAAAAATGATAGAAAGGACTGCCATCCAGTTTAAATTTGGAGCGAAATAAGGAGAAGGAAAACAGACTATCCTCCTTCCAATTTCTGAACCTAAAATTCTACTAAAATGTTGCAAGCTAACTCTTAAAATGAAAGGAATGATAAAAATAGTGGTAGCTCTATAGGAGTGGAAGGAAAGGAAAGAGGGAATATGGGAGAATTCAACTTGAATGAACTGTAGTGAGCTCTACTATGTTAAAGTCATGTAAGCTACTATTGCAGTACGCGCACGGTACGTTGGGTCACATCAATGTCGCATAAACTAGGTCAAATCCAGTCAACACAAAGTGCGCACACGATGACCAATAGGTGGCCATGTGACACCTAAACTAGGTCAAAACTAATTAAATCTGTTTCAATCATTTTTTGTTATTCCATTTTCATGAACACTGTTTAGATGGTTTTACCAACTCCTCCCTTTTCACTCCTTCTTTCAATCTCCTCTCCTTTCGATAGTCCAACTTATCTCTTGTACTTTGATTTTGAGGAGGGGTGTTCTACCCCGTTAGCCTCCAGGAGGATATATATGGCTCTAACTCGATCAGATTACTCTTGCAAATTCGAAGAATTAAAACCCATTGAAATTCTACGACAAGCCATTCAAATTAACTATGCGATCAATAAGCATCGGACATCACGAACGTGAATTTACTGAGTAATTCAGAGGAAAACAATGAAATCTGAGTTTTGGAAAATGGCAGTAATTTTTCCATTAAGTAAATGGTATACGACCCGAATTCAAGAAACTCTTTTAATAATATGCCTTCATTCTCAACTTCTACTTAATCCAACTAGACAATTTTACTATTATTCGAGGAACTCACTTGGTCGAATAGCGGGCATCATGCGTTGTATGAGATGTTGAGAGGGAGAGGGAACAGTGGACTGCTGAGCGTTGTTAGAAGTCGAAGAAGGCACCACGGCAGCAGCTGCCAAAGCGGTGGCAGCCGAGATGACAGGTCGAACCGGTACGTTGATGAATGTGGTTGGCGTAGAAGTGCTTGTCAGCAGTCTCGATTTCGCCAGCATATTATTCAGAGTTGATGGAATGAGGGTGGTGGTGCTGGCAGCAGCCGGAGAGGGATTAATCAAGGCGGCTGTCATCACAGGTGCTTCCTCTGAAACACATGTTGTTGTTGTTACCACTGGTGCTCCTGTAATACCATCCAGAGCGGTAGATGTTGGTGTCATCTCTTTAGGAGGTTTGACAGCAAGGGGAGGCAAGGCCACTCGTTTTCGAATTGGGACTGGAGTGCCGGCCCCACCAGGTTGATTGGCCTGAGTAGTAACAGAAATTGTGGCAGGAGGTAGTGGCGCTGTTTTACGTGGAAGTAATCGACGATTTCTCAGTGGTGTTGTTGATGGAGTGGTCAATTGACCGGTTGTCTGTGCTGGCAGCACTGGACCCGTACTCTCCTGAACTATTTTGCCACCAGCATTTTGCTGGTAATTCGCAGAAGTGGCGGTGGTGTTAACACTATTGTTAAGAGCATCGACAGTAGCCTGATTAACAGAGAGACGTGCGAGAGTAAGAAGGTCAGCACTGGCTGAAGCATACGAGCTCAAGTCTGTGGTTGTTTCTAATTCAGCTCCCGGAGATGTGACTAACGCGGCTCCCCCTTGCACAAAGGGGTAACCAATCGGGGTCGCTGAAGACTGCTCGGATTTTGTCACCACTTTTGTCACTAAACAGAGAGAAAACAGGTCCATAGATTACATATCTTCAAATAATGTAACAAATAGCGGTCCAAGCATCAATGCAGATGACAAGCTAACAAAATCGTAAATAGAAATCGGGGACATGAACTTTTAAACAAACCGAGAAGATTGTTCACGAAAACCAGCCTAGCTGTGTTTAAGGGTTTTAAAAGATAAGAAGTTACCAAAATTGTCCAGTTCTAGGACAATAATTCAACAACAAATTCAAATTTGTAAGTTATAGATAAAAACGGTGAAGCTGCTCTTAGCATCAAAAATCTACTTTTTTTCCCCAATATTAGGTGGAATACCTTAAGCCCGTTTTATTGAGGGAAAGGAACGTTAGAATTACTCAATCAAAATATTTACTTATTTCAATTATTGAAAACTCAGAAATTCAAAGACATACTACCGGTGAAATTTTGATATTGAATGCCTGGTCCGATCTGAAATCAATAATCACGGGAGTTCAAGATTGAATCTTGTTAAAACGACTTGGGAACTGAAAATTAAAGGGCAGAATTGTAGTGCTTTTCGCTAATGAAGAGTAGTATAGTCAAACGTTATCTATACTTCTCAAGTTCAGGTGCTTTAAACTCCTCTATCGATCATATCAGACGGTTCAACGATTTCATTAAACGATAAAACGGACCTTATAAAGACTGTGTCAGAAATAAAGTACCAGATCATATTTCAAAAGAATTAAATGACTGTTTTCTCCAGATGAATTGACTACTAGATATCGACTTACACAATAGGCAAAAAGGGGAGAGACAATATACGTACCAGGGGTGGTGGAAGATGCAATTTGGGGATGACCAGACGGAGAGGGTAAAAATGAGGCACTGCCCAAGGTGATGGCTGCAGTGGTTTGTGATGGTGCCTGATGTTGTTGAGGCTTCACAGTAGTCGAAGCTGATTGGATGAGCTGTTTGAGCGTTGCTATGGCAGCCGCGGCAGTCGGCGATTGGGGAGGTTGAAGGTTATTGCTGCTACTGGCAGTCTGGTTGGTATCGCCAACGGCTGAAGAGGAGGTAATGAGCACTGAAGAGACAAGCAGAAAACAATCACCAATTCATGCACACCTGCGTAAATTACATCTCTACTTATTTAGAAAAGTAGTAAAACATTGCTCATGAAGAACACCAAATTGCAACCAAACTCCTATGAACCGGATGTACATATGATGTTACACAACCCTATACTAAACCAATAGACCGATAAATAAGCGCGTTTCCTCTATTTCAGTAGACAAAATCAATGTCATACCTATTGAGAGAGCATATTGGAGAAAGTAATGTTAATAACCACCTCGACCAATAAGAAGACAGGATGAACAGTCAACCAATCACACAAGTAATTCCATTTGCGGCAGGCAGTTGAACCAATGGTTGCGCCGGACAGAAGTGCATGCACACACTCACGCACGCACACGAGGCAGACGAACACATTGGCAAACATTGAACACACTACTAATACCAAATCTACTTAATATCTACTTGCGGGCATCTCTAACGTACCTGGAAGGGGCTTAGATGGGGAGGTATAAATGCTCGAAGAAGGAGCGATAAGGATGGGCTGTTCTGCAGACGTTTTTGTCGTGACAACAGGGTTCGAAGTAGAAGGTGAAGAGAGGAGGAATGCTCCCGAGGGCAACTGACCTGCTACGGCAGCCAAGGCAGTAAAATAGGATGGTGGTGTTGCTGTACCAGACACTGCTGTGGGGACGTTGTTGGGTAGACTTTGGGCAACGGGGGAGATTTGAATGAAATGGCCAGTCTGTGAAGGCATTCTCAAACCCAGACTGTCCGTATTGACTCGAGTAACTTTGGTCGCATTAGATTCTAATCAAAGATTCAGACAAGAATAGAATCTGTAATACTGTAATAAGGCCCTACCTGCTACTTTTACTTCAGTAGACTTTGTACTCTAATTTATACGCATAAATTGTGAGTACTTTTAATGGCAAAATTAGAAACAAAATATGCGGCAATCCCACTGGGATAAGAAAATATGTTTTCTATATTATTGTCAGCGCCTTTCTATTTCAAGCACCTAGACCTTTTGACCTCCCGACTAATGGGTGGCCGCTTACAGAACAAAATACGTTTATTTGGGCTATAAACAAAACGTGACTTGCCATGGGGAAGCTATAAATGGTGGATTTTAGTGATTGGTCAACAGCGGTGCTAAATGACCAATCTATGAAATGATATTGGATCCACGCAATTGGGTGTCGTGCAAATAATCCCAACATTTAAAAAGCAACTTAAAATACCTCATTCACTTTAGGACGAAATTATAGATGATTGCAATAAATAAGGTTTCCAGAAAACCACAGTGTCTTCAGTGAACCTGAAGACCAGAAACTGGGTTAAATCGGACTATTTAATTTTCAACTCAAGTTTTATGTGAATTGCTACAAGAATTAATACTTTATTTCATTCTACGGCACCCGTTCAATTAATTTCAAAGTCAAAATATAAAAGCTGTTTTCGCCTTCAAGATTATAGATAATTTCACAATGAGTGAAAAAGTTGTCGGTAAAAAATAGTAGGCTTGGTCAATAGAAGGTTTAGTGAAAAAGATATTTTAGAAGTTAATTGGGTAATAGCTGACCAATAAGTTTGCTCGTTTGTGTCACCACGATGGCAAGCCTCAGTAAAAAGCCAATAAGGCCCAAGTTGAGCAACACGCACACAACGCCTCGCCAACAAGCACGTAGTTTCGTGGTGCGCATGTGCGTGACAAGCTTGTCATTGGCTATGAGGCATGGTGGCAGACTAGGCTGCAGAAAACGACAAATGCTATCGCTCATGGCTGGAAAAAATTAATCAAACCGATGGGACCAGGAAAGATAACACCGATGTCGTGTTTACAGATGCAAAACTTGCACTATTGGTCAATAACAGGCACCTTAAGTTCCCAAAAAGACGCCTTAGCTAACTCAACTCTAGTTCATTCGCAAACAAAGATCGAAGTTTAATAAGATATTATCTCAATGAACAAAAAATTAATAATATTCAAAATAAATTAGTAGTGGAGCCAGTTCGACTTCGAAAATAGTTAAGATGCTATGGAGAGGGGAAACAATCGCATTCAATTTGACTGAGTATCAATACTACAAAATAAGCACAATTTTTAAGATAGAAAATAGATACACTATTCAAGAAAATCAGTGAAAATTATTGCAAAAATACAGCGGACAAACTAAAATTTGATTGCAAGATATTAACAAAGATTTATGCAATTATATTATACGAAAAATACCAAATAAAATAAAATAACTAATGCGTTGGTTAATATTATCAACGTAACAAAACCGTGTGAAAGAATGAAAACCAATCATTTACGTTAGAAATAGAGCATCCTGCCAATAAAACCTGGCCTTAAATATACATTTAAATACTAAACCACAAAGAAAGTAATTAAGAATATGAGACCACTGATGATCGAAAATATCGCTTAATTTAAGGTCACGATTTATTCATTAAAACAAATATTATTCTTAAAAGCACGTCGTTCGTGTGATGATATGAGACTAGCTGTTGGGTGCCACACACGCACGCACGATAAGGAATTAGAGAATCAAACGCAGTTACATCATTGGTTGGTAACATAAGATACCCCTCACTTATTGGTCAAAGGCGATTCGAATAATGTGATTGGGTACTTCACAAGGGATTGTGAAATCAGCATATGATAGAACGTAGGTAATAGAAACGATCAAAACCTTAAACTAAGCGCCATTTTTCATTAAAACTAATACAAGTAATTCAGAGATTGACCTTATTTGAAAACATTATAGCGAGTTCAAAAGTAAAAAAAATGGATTCAATATTAATAAATATTTAGTAACGTACCAGAACGATTATCCGAAGCTGCAGTAGAATTAGGCACAAAAGGAAGTATGGGATGATAAGGGGAATCTGAATTTTGATGTTGAGCAGTGCCTACAAATTCCTTCTTAACATTGTTTTCTTCCTTCTTTTGAATAGCCTTGTCATCAGTTAAGATGTCCATTACAACAGTACAGAAGTAAACAAAGTCGTTCTAAAAGAAAGATATTCAAGGACAAAGTTAATATAATTACCTGGCTCAAAGTTTGTCCATGATAGCGCTCAGCATGTTCAGCAAGAAGAGTTACATCAGAACTGGTAGTATGTGAACTGAAACGAGTCTTTAAGCAAGTGGGGCAAGTGTAGAGTTTTAGAGATGAAAATTTCTCCTTTTCGTGATAATTTCGAAGATGGGAGACGAGTTCGATCGGATTGGCATACTTTTTACGGCAAGTGGGAAGAGGGCAGATGACAATACATTTTCCAGGTAAAAGATGCTCGTCAACGGAATTAAGGCCAGTATAGCCCAATGGAATGTCAAGATCATCTTCTTCTTCTACAGCAGGCATTGGTTCAAGCTGAGGAGGTTCTTGATGATTAGGACTCAAGCTCCCTTCTCTTTGGGGTGATTTTGTGCCATTTGTGGAACCAGTATTTGATAGCTTGTGTCGCTTTGATGGCGGTGAATTTTTGGGTTCTTTTGTGCGCGGCCTGCCGCGAGTCCGTTTAACGCCAGTTTTAAGTTTTTCATCCTTTGCCGTTCGAACCATGGTTTTGCCCGATTGGTTAGGTTGTGTAGAGGTATTTATAGGCTTATCCTTTGTTAAAGACTTTCGCTAATAAAGATAATTAATTGAGCAAAGTACAACTTACTAGAGAGTATTGATTTTTTTTCAAATTCTTCATCAGCTCATATACCGCACGACGAAACGATCAAATGCAAATGACCGAACAACAACTACCAGTAATGAAAGAGGACAATAATCATTGGTTTAGCAGATAACCAATGGTTAATCAGCAGCAGCGAGCGACACCAACCAATTATTTATCAGCAAGCTTGTCTCTCATCCTGATATCGCTGACTAAAACAAATTCTTAAATATGCAAAAACATTAAAAATAATAATAAATTTATATGCATTTAAAATTTCATAAATATTTTACTTTAATTTGTACCAAAATTTTGCCATATATTTTTACTTTAGTTAATTAAAATATCCCTATCTGACTATTTATATGATCAAACGCTCCATTAATAGAATTAAGAGCTTCATTGTAATAAAAAAACACATTACATTAAATACCACTTCTTAAAGTTTAGACATTCTTAGTAATATATTATCTGATATTCACGGTCTATTTTACAAGTTATTTGCCATTGTTGCTATAACAAATCAGATTCGAAATATCCAGTGGTGTCAAATAAGTAAGGTCATGGGGTTTTACAAATTTATTGAATTCATCAAGTAATATGAATGGTGCATGACGGAGAAAAATTGATTATCCTATTGTTTGCGCTTAAATAGACGAGCGCCGGCTCCATGATAAATTCGCTTTGAACACAGCAACTGGCCAAGTTTCTATAAATTCTCGGAAATATTGCAAAACCAGTAAATTATTGCTTAAATATTAATTTTCAGCCTTCACCATTTCGTTAAAGAAGTCACGCATTTGTAATTCATATTTATAATTATATAGATGCGCTGCATCTTCTCATCAATCGATAAGTTTATTCAACATCAGTTCAATCTATTCATTTATTACTAGTTAATTCCGTCAGAGCAGGATGACGAATCACGTTTGAAAACATTATACTTTTATTGGAAACCTGTTTGAGTCAGCAGTGCTTGTGTATTGTGTGCGAAAAGAACGGAGCCAATCAGAAAACGACGTTAACACAAATACATCAAAGCGACTTACTTTAGGACATCTTACTGTTTCACAAATCAATACTATATACCTCCTAAGCATACCCCAAAATAAAATGCTGCTCTGTGGCCATTTTGTGCCTTTCCCAGTGTTACTATTTAAAAAAGTCCATATTATTACCTTCTATCAATTTAACCAAAGCAAACTCAGCCAATCTCTCAAAAATTATTCAATTTCAAACTTTCTTTTTGTAATTCTCCTGCATTTCCATTTATAGCATTCAAAATCGTACACCAAATCAGCCATAACTGAATTTTTCATGTCCAACTATTGATACTTTTACACTTATCTCTTGACCATTACATAAAGATAATCCGTATATATTTATTTGAGTTTTCTCATAAAACTTATACAGAATGGAATAATAGTTAAATCTGACCAATTTCAGATGTAGTTTGACCAATATGTAACTCATTTATATTTGGCGACATTCTGGGCTCGACCTTTCCAGATCGGGTCAGTTGAGTAGTGCAGAGGACTAAACTTTACGACATTCATAAATTATCGATAAAGCCTATAATTGCCTGACCTTAAAAGGAGACTGTTAGGTGTCGATAAAATATGCAATTAGAACATAAATTTAAAGAGGTCAGTCGCGCATTCGTAATTTGTTCTTTAAATTTCTGTGCTAGTTATCGTATTTTTCGTTGAATCTAAAAGTAATTTCCAGCTAGAAGAATATGATTACTACAAAATTTTACTAACAATGTTTGAAATACCCAGAACTTCAAGCTCTACAGCTATTTCACTGCATTCAGGAAAATTTAAAAGCAAATAACGCAGCATGTTATGTGAGAGAAAATGACATGAGGTCATACAAGAAGATCAAATGGGTTCAGATAAACAGGCAGTATATCCTATGAACCTTTGAAAAGTAACTAAGGAGAAGAAATTTTATGGATGGTCAGTATTGATCAGCGCTTTTATTATAAGAATGCTCAATTCTGGAAAGAGGAGTGTTTTCCAACACTCCTCTGGAACAGAGGAAATGTATCTGCGACATGAAATTAGCATTCTGTCAACCCTTTATTGAACCGAGTAGGTTGGTCTAAGTGTTTTCCAGATGCGCATCAACTGCTGCGCTATCAACGTACGTTTGTTCTAAATCAATTAGAAATTGAAAAAATGATGTGTGCCTGAGAACAAATTGAATATCTATCTATTCCCTATTGAAGTCAATTCATTCATTCCCTTTATACCTCTTTACTATACGTTTTCTCCCCTTTCTATCCATGCCTTAATCAAAGAATTCTTGTATACGGTTCTAACTGTATTAGGTAGTTTATCAGTTATGCATTTTAGAAAGCGGCTACATATTTGATTAAATAACTCTATTTTTGAAACAACGCCTGTATCGCAGAAATTTAAAATTGCCGACATCGAGCAGCCTCATAGTTGGTTGTTCTCTTTCAATACGGCCTGTGACTTATCCCTTATCCAGGAGTACATTCGATTTTATAATAAAACGAAATAGCCCTAGGTCTGTGATAAGAGGGCGAAAATTCTTTTACAATACACCATCACTAAGTCACTTCCACCTCAACATAATCGCAGACGACATGATGAGATCAACGGCTGTTCGTCGATTGGTCCGGTGTCTGACCAATCATATTTTGCCACATTGGGCATAGAAGGGCAATAACCATCAGTGATTGAGGGAATCTTCTCTGGCCTATCACAGCCCCATCACTTATTCATAAATAAGTTCTAAATTAAGTCGATAAACGTCTGACAAATGAATTCCTATTGTCTGTTTTTCTTGTAGCATACCTTATAATAGTGGACTGACTGTACCACATAACAGTTTGCTAGTGTTTTCGAGATCACAACCTATTTCCTCCCTCTACCGCTCATTTTAGATGACTACGTACTAACTTAGCCGAACCTTCTCCTTTAATTTAATTCATGCTCCATACTTTCTCCTCATAAAACCGTTAGATTTGAAAAATAACAAGTGCGAAATATACTTTTTGAAGGAGGCCTCAATAACCACATCAAGCTACTATCCCAATTCATTTATCGATTTCTACCAGTTTTCTACCTTTCTCAATTTATCATGTGCATGACTCATTCCTCGCTCCCTAAATGGTTTATTGATTTTTCAAACATTTCGAACTTTACTCAACTACAAGGCCATCTCTTCCCGTCGGTTCTCTCCAAATAAAATACTCTGTCATTGTCTCTCTTCTTGTATCCAATTTTACGGAAGTGCAACTTGTACTGTTGATAGTGGCTGTATAATTTAACTGGTTTTCGCCATCCTACATTGGTCCTTCTCTCTAAGCAAGAATCTCATAGCTACAACGGAGAGACTCAGACAGTTAATAAAAAAAGAAATGAGCTCAGAAAGTGGTAATTATTGGACAATAGAACACGATAAAAGTGGAGAAGGGAGAGAAAAAATGCTTCTAATTACGCACTGTATACACAAAGGGAGAAACAAGGAATGAAGAGGGTGAAAACAGGAAATCTCGCACAATACAGAGGAGTTTAGGAAGAGGAGGAGGGTTTTATCTAGTTAGAAACGGGAGTGGAGGGTTTGGGATCCTTGGGAGGGAAGAGCCGTTTCACTAGGGGTACTGCAATCGGCCACAAGAGGTAGATGAAGCCTATCCAATACACGGAATTGAATACCTACAAGACCAAATCGAACAAACAGGATCACCAAAGTGCCAATTAAATAACATTAAAAGAAAGAGAAATATTTTAGGAATCCTGATCGCGATGGGCTTAATAGCTACCTCACTTCAAACCTCATCAACTAGGTGTCAGTAGTTTAGGCATCATGACTGAATCTGCGAGCTCCAGCATCTTAGCTTCCATCTCTAATGTATAGTATTTCAACGAAGAGTGTCCATATAAGTATAGCTAAGTATATTAGACTCAGTACAGGCCTCAATAAGGTCGATATGGATCGATCTTAAAATGAGGAGAATATCTGTTGCAGTTCCGTCTTCGAAGAATGACGTTTCTGATCAATACAAACTTCATGTATGACATTGTTGAATCTCATAAGAGAGTTAATTTAGGACGAATAAGCAGCAATTTTCAGAGCAGACACTCGATATTAACTCTTTAAAATTGCAATGAAGTAGCAGGCATACGAACTTACAGGAATCCAGAGGGATGCACGTAGAAGGGAGAAAGCCACGAGAGGACTGGAGAGGAGAAAGAAAATATGCAACTTTCCGAGAATGGTCGTGAGGATTTTGCCCGCCAGCGTTCCGTAGAGAAAATCCGCGTAGATAGAGCGATGCACAATCATCAGAAACTGTTGAAAAAGATAAAACATTTTAAGATGCTGTCAATGCTGGTTGCACATGTAAGTGGAATTTATGAAAATGGATATCCGTGGAGAGGTTCGTATCAAAAGGGTGAAACGCAAAACGAATGACAGGGAGGTATGCATTAGAGGGGATGGTTAGCCGAGTCTAAAGATTCTAAATTCGTACTCTTAATACAAAAAAATTATTTGTAGCTAAAAAAGAATGGCACTTCAATAATTATGACTATATATTTGAACTCGGGCAAGTCCAGCTGTACGAGTACTTCCGCTTTCGAACAAATTAAGAGTTCATAAGTGCACAATTAAGGAATCATAAATGAGTGCAAATTCAGTGCAATTTCCATCCAACCACCTTCTAAATTACAAACCATTCAACTCAACTATTTTCAGATACCGTAAGCTAATAAATACTAAAGAAAAAATTCATAAAGGGAAACTTCTACCGTAGAATTGTAACAATGTTCGCTTCCAGATTTACAATGCTACAGCGTTAAATGGGAGACAAAATTCCAAATCAATCAATCTTAAGCATAAGCTAGTAAGTAAGAAAAGCAAAAATATTGAAAACAAAACAACTAAATAAATGACATTGAGCGGAATAAAACAAGTTTAGACGTGTTTTGGATGTTGGACTTCAAGAGTGAACTTGAACTCAGGAGTAGGCCGAATGACAAATCTGTGGGTTTTGAAAACAAATATTTGAAGGTTAACGAACTCATTGGTGAGTTCAGAGATCATGGGTTCGACGTCCACTGGGGCAAACGGAGACTTATCCCTCTGGACGAGTCCAATAAATGTAGGCTGACTGCAGAACTTGTATTTACCACAGGGGAAGTGTATAACGCTGACACTGTATCCAAGATTAGTGTTAGAAAAATACTTTGCTTAATAGGACTGGAAGAAATAAACAAATTTAGGGAGATAAAGATCCACGAAAAAATAAATTCGGATACTTGGAGGGTTAATAATAAATTGTGCAGTAGTACTGGTTTCGTTTAAATAGATCTGATACTTCTTTAGAGACAAGACCATAAAACAAGTCTCATTGTGTGCTTAAGTCATTCCATAAAGGTTAGAATGATTGAGCGCTTAAAGATACAATATAAACCCCATGAAACTTGGAAATATGAGCGACGTAGAACACATTCTTGGAATTTAGGAATAGAGGACAAAAATAGGGGCAATGAAAACAAAAAGCTTTCAGAACAACAATGTTTCGTTCTAAATTTCAACTAATTAGAGAGTAATGCTTCTAAGAGGAAAGAGGCTTTGTGGCTTTATGACTATTTTATTGCTGCAGTAAAGTTTATTTTTCCAACAACAAGCGAAATTTTAGGATTTTGGAATATTTTTTTCCTAACTAATGGATATAAGGGTTTAGGTACACGCATACAAAGATGAAAGAATCAGGAGATCATGAATCTAGATCAAACAGAGAAGGAAGAAGAGCTAAACACATGAATTTGACTTGCGGTCAGTCATCAGACACTCAGGCCACCCAAGCAAGATCTGACCTCAGCTAAACGTCTAATAGGGGATTTACGCAATGACTCAGTTAGCCGTTATCATATCCTTAAATAAGCCATAAAAGAATTAGCCCAACAGTCTTGGACTTTTAGACGAAAATTCAGCATCCGTATACCTCGAAGTGACTTAAAGGCTTTCTTCAACACGAGGACAACTGCTAGACAGCAAGTAGGATACGATAGTAATCGAAATAAGAAGATCCATTGAGAACATGCCAGAAGAAAAATGACGTAGACACTGTCGAGGATTGCACAAACATTCCATAAACTAATACTCAGATTCGGTAAGAGTGTAAAATACAGTATCCTAAACCATGGTTGGGTCTCACAATCTCTTCCTTTTAGAATACAGAATGTCGCAATTAGCAATAGGCAATTCTTAATTAATGGCTTAATTGCTGTTCATTGGAATGTCATCCTTAGTTCTGACATTCAAAGTGCAAATAATGACGATAGTTAATCCGAAATCGCAATATGAGTTTCTCAAATGTACCCGTTCAGATTTGGCACATAGTGAAAGCACTAAAAAGAAACAATTTTAGCAAAATAAAAGCAAAAAGTACTAGAACATTCTAGAAGCCATTCGCGTTAATTAGCCTGGAAAAAACACCACTAAATCGCACTGATTAAACTATGATCGAATGAGTTCAACAAAAAAGGCTTTCCGAAGCACACTTCCCTTAACTGCACAGCTACGGCACAAACTATAACATCCATCTGAAAATAGCCGAAACCATCACAACAAAATACTCTTATGCTTACGCCGAAATTTCAACATAAAAACTACTAAAGAATAATAAATGAAGTGTTTAGTTTTCTTTAATGAAATACAAAGAATCTTGATTATTTTAGAAGAAAATCCGACTTCCTTTTGTAAATGATTCCTCTATTAAATATTACGTTTTGGCATACAAATTAATTATGGTTTCGTTTTATTTAATGATATAACAATTCCAGAGCGAAAGTGCTCGTCAATTAATTGGGGTTTAATTCCATTGTTGTTGAAAACTAGTTGAAATTTTTTGTTGGAGACATGTGCTAATACTTGTGACGGGCTAACAATTTAAGAGGAGAAGATAAAGTAATAGGGAATTGCAGGTAGTAAGTCATGGTCTGACTGAAATGAGTAAAGGACAACCTATACTGTGATCTGATGATACCGAGTAGAACTCATGATTTGGTATGCGAAATTGCTTCTTTAAAATAACAATATACTGGATATGAGTTGACAAGAGCGTATCTTGTGGCCTCAGAACATACCTCCAATTAATTTAATTACTAACGCC
>CAADRB010000037.1:260224-283617 GCA_900708905.1 Hymenolepis diminuta | reverse complement strand
AAAATAGGAATTTCTTGACATTGATGTTGTCCAACGATGTTAAAATTCATAACTCAATAAATCTCCATAGAAAAAATACCTGTTTCTCAGCGTAGATAGTGAGGAATTCGAGGAGGAAGTTGATGTAGTAGCCACTGTAGAAACCGTGCCATACCGCCAGGAAGATCAGCGTGCAGGCCTGTGACAGGACCTTGTTACCCAGAAAACGCAGGCGCTTGTATAGGTACCTGCACAAAGAAGCAAAATTTATGGTCTATTGCTAAAAGCGCTGAAAGAGAAACAATACATGTTTCTTCATTGTGTAAAGTATCAAAACAAGTAATGATCAAATGTCTAATCTAACATTGGTAAACAAAATCAGAGATCATCAGAACCCAAATGAGGAGACTTCAGGCACAAAAAGAACAATATACTTATTCGATCAAATGGGATTCCTGCAGATATTACTGTCATACGTTCTAAATCTATCGCCATACCATCGAAACTTGAAATTTGATTTCAATTACAAAAGAGCGCCAAACTATTCCCCTTAATCTTGGTTTATCGATTTACCATCGGTAGTTCTAATCCGCGCACAACTTGAGCAACTGCCGTGCGCGAGCCTCCTCCTCTCCTATTGGCTAAACCTAAATAGCAAATTCTCTTTTACGTTTTTTCTGCCTATTCACCATTTCATAATGCAATTTAGAGATCTTGGCGGAAGACTTGATCTTACTATTTCCCGTAAAGCCAAATGCCGCCATCACCGAAAAATCGACAACCCCGAGCGCTTTGATTGGTCATCTTCCCATGACGAAAGCACGTTAACAGCCAATGAGATGCTAATACGTATACAGTGTAATACATGCATGCAATCTTAATAATGTAAACTAGGTCTACAAGTGTTTTCAAGTAGAAGGGGAAAATAAAATTCTAATACAGTTATTCCTTTCTTCAACCTTTTTTCTTAAACTACGCCTTCAAAAGCTTCATCACGACAAAGGTTATAAAAAAGGGCGATTCGATGAGTGGGACATTTTTATTGGCTGAGTAAACAATGATTTTCCAATTTATAAGAGATGAATCCAACCAAATGGGAAACAGGGCTTAGCAACTGTCTCGAAATTAGAATAAGGTACAGTGACAATCAAACAGTAAAAAATAACTATTTGCATAAATTACACTTTCACCCATTAATAAATATGAACAGGTAATTCAACTTAAAATAAGAAATAAAATCAATAGTTCAGTTTAAAAAGAACAAGAATATTATTTGCTGAATATAAAGAGACATTTTGAAGCAGAATACAGGAAGGAAATATTAAACCTCAGTGTAAAATAAGGGTACATTTTAGGAGATCTCTGACAGTTTTCGACCACTTAGAACTAAGACGCCGAAATACAAATTGGCATCAAGGAATATTTGAAGTTTACAGATGTTGAATTATGTGAACTCAGAATAGTTCAAACGTCGCGTGGAGCGCCTTCCAAAATACCCACAAAGTGCAGCCAAGTTTGGTTAGATAGTATTTAGTTGAAACATCTTCCATTATAAGGGACCTGAACCTCAATAACGACAAAGAAAGCAGGAGTATGAGATTACAAACACACTTAGGCCACAAATTTCAAGTGGTCTCTTACTGAACATGAATAAAAAATGGGGCAGTTTGAAAGGCACATATGTGCCCTCTTAGCTATTACCACTTCTCTTAACTATCTAGTGTACCCAAGCCTTTGAGGGTTTGTCTTCTCCAGGGTAAATAACCCCATCTGTTCACTTAGAGACTTTAGAAATCTTCCAAACCCACCTTCACTTCACTTCTCGTGTTTCCTGCATTTTTCTTCAAGTAAACTCTGGCTCCTTTTCAACCTGTTGGGTGTGGTGAGAAAGAGTGAGAAATTAGATCCCTAAATTACTTCAACTTTAAACGGGAGCAAAAGCCGCAAGGATGACCATCACAAGACCCCAAGAAAGTCCTCAGAAATTTGGGCGTCAGATGCTAATGACGTTACTTACTATTGTCTCATTATACTTCAGGTGCCTTCTTTCATTAAAAAATGCCGAGAGAAGACCTTATATCCACAAAATTCACGACCGATACTCAAGTTCATCCAATGACCTTTCATGGTCAAAGAAGAGTTGTATTTAAAATTTTCATAAAGTCAGCAAAAACGAGTGCGATAATTCAGTAAATGATTGTGATGGTACACAAATTTCACAAATGCCCATATAATGAATATCCTCGATGATATTTTAGAGAAGATTAAAGGATGCTATCAAACCTTTTATTTGTGTGCTATGGAAAGAATTTGAACGAAGTGCCGAAAAGAAATGTCTACCCTCCTTTATAAGATTGGGAGAATTTTGCGATTCAGCGTAAGAGTTATGGACAAGGCAGCTAAAAATGAACTTCCAGTGAAGATCTCCAGATGTTCAATAACGTATCAGGTTATGGGCACCTTATAAACTAGTTAATCGAGGATGAAATTCTGCAGGATCGATACAGAAGTACATACAGTTGACCGCCAAGAACTGTCATGCATAACTAATGGTCACGGTTTTAATAACGCGATCCAGAGTAGCTTAAGAAACTGAATGCAAATGAATGCAAACTTTCGATGATAAAAATCGGGATCGAACACAATATTAACCATTTGCCTTGGAAGCAAAGCTAGAAACAGAACTCTCTCTCTCAAAAAATTCAAGGAATAACGTTCAAAGAACAAAGAGACTCCAACTGCAGCAGAAGAACAGAAATCTTGATTTCAAGACTGAAATTTCCCAATTTACCCTTCTTCTCCACTCAGCAAACATTGCTTGGGCAGCTACATATCCCAATTCCAAATGGTCTTTTACTAACTCTGTTCTTCTTGCGCAGTTTTTTTTATAAAAGGAGATAAATAATTGAACGATTAAAAGCCATTGAAAATGGATGTATTTTCCCTGATGAAACAATTCTTATCATACCTGCAAACGTGATGAGCAAATTAAGATCAATGGATGGGAAGAGATTTATCTCAAATTCGCAGGTACAGTACATCTGACGTAAACAAAACAGACTATTTATCGAAGTACTTTGAGGGACTCTGTGGACCGTAAACAGCATTTTGCATGATTATTAGTGTTTGCGTCAACAAGTTATAAACGAAACCACACGTAACAAAACAATGTTGACATAGTCCAGAAGGTCTCAATGATGCCCAAAATATAAATTATAGAAATCTAAGGGAACTAGGAGTGTAGATATTAACCTTAGATTAAAGTTTCTAATCCAGACAAGTAGATCTAGCCGAATCAAAAAGATCAAATTTTGCAAATTCCACAGTCCCGAAACCATCTGAAAGGAAGGGTTGAAGAACCATGGCAGAATCCTATTGGAGGTTTAATAAATGAAGTGGTCAGATTGATCACTGAGTTGGATAAGCCTTAATTAACAAAGGTCATAACCATTCCCACTACACTTTAATAAACAGAGAATAAAATTAAACTGCTGCCAACATATTAATATTTCGCGAGAAAAAAATACGAAAAATAATACGACCGAGATGCAATTTGGGGCCCACTCTAACAGCACACTTTCCTGTTTAATCTATCGGTAGTTGTCAAAACTTTCAGATCAAGAGATTTACAAAATTAAATATGAATGGATTACCGGAATTAATCGAGTCCGATCAAAGCCAAAAATAATTTCCAAAAAGGTAACCTTCAACAAGACAAAAGAAGATCGCTTCAAACTGAAAGACTGGTTTAAGCAAAGCATGTATTCAGAAAAATAAGACCGATTTGTTATAGGCTCATCAGCCTCCACTAATAGCCGACAAATCCCCCAAACTTAACAAGGAACAAAAGGGACTATTTAATCAAAATAACCGAGCAGAAATCCACGATTTTAGTACATTTTGACAATAAAGTAAAATTTGCAAATAATAAATAATATGAATAAACATGTAAATTGTAACGTTATTTTCTTTTAGATAAAAATATTTCTACTTATCCAACATTACTCTAGAGTACAATTGGTTCCACGTTCTCCGGACCTATGACCATTGCAGTTTCGGAATGAACCATCAAGACTTGTCTTTTACTTAAAAAGGATGAACGTTTCAATTGAATGATAACTTCAAAGGAAAAAAAGAGGATGGGAAAACAATCCCTAAATGAACTTCAGACAACAGTTAAAAATCAGATGCCTACCATTACTTAACAGAGCAAATAACCAATTCCCAGAGCAAATATGCATCTCTAGAGAATTCCTGAGTCTCTATAGAAAACAAATTCACATTCGATCTCCGATCAATCTACATTGATAGCGCCTGAGCAATATTCGATTCTGAATATGAAGCACTAGGTATCAAAGTCCAAGGGCATGAAAGAGAGATTTACGGAGATTTATTTTTTTATCAAATTGATCTGTTATCTTTATTAATTGAATTTTATTCCCTTTTCGATTGGAGGTCCCTTAGCTTTTCTGAACGTTTATCTAATACCACGGTTTGGAGCTTTACTCTCTCACTTAGTTGCAGTACCTGCATGTTCGTTTCGTGGCTGCCGTTTTCTCTTCTTATTTCTCCTGTCTCTTCCTGCTTCTTCTTGTCATACGATATTTGAGTTCATGTTTCCAACATCCCACATCAGTCTCTCTCGAAGCCGTGGTATATCTATCATTTAAGACAAACGAAATTCCACCTGTCAGCAACTGTCAGAAGTTGAATATTTTAGCAACGCCCACATAGATGAACTCTAAGCAACTGCTAACCAACAAAACAATAACAAATTCTAAGCCTATTTTCGAACAAGCATCTTCAGGAGAACCTGAGTCCTCTCTAATAAAGAAATTCGCGTTCATTAACCACCTATACCGTAAACGACTGTCTAGAGCTCTCGTTATATCCGCTGAAAAAAAACACGAAAAAAATTTACTCTACAGTATCAATAATAAATCCACTTCCAGTCAATACTGAACAATACTCGATCCTACATATGAAGCGCTAAATGAAAAAAGTCCAAGAACACGGGACAGAGAGGTTTATGGTGACATTTTTCCATATCTACGTTGAACGATCAAAACAATTGACTTGTCAATTTATCCACTTTTCTGCCCCTTTTACTTCATCCTGCTCATCGATTTTCCCCAATTATCTAACACCAGCTTCTTGAACTTTGCTCTGTAATTTAGACACAATTTTCTCTTATTAGTATTTACTTCGAAGCTGGAGCTAAACGCTAAGAGATACACATCCAGTTACCAATCTAGGCATAATGAAAACAAATATCCAATACCCTCGTTATAAGGACTGAAAAACATGAATGAAGACACCTACTCAAGCATCCACTTGTTAGTATTGATATTGAAAGAGGAGACAAGGAGGTCGGTGTTGGTTGCTAATTCGTAGCGGACGATTGAGACGTTGGCGCACCGAGTGTGTTGATCCTCTACGACGATGGCTCGACCCTCTCGAACTGCACGGAGGTCCTCAGGGCTCAGCTCCGACTCCAGGCAGAACCCAGCCCCTGCACTGCTGCTTAGAATTGCCGCTTTCCGTAGCTGTGCAGTGGTAGGAGGTGTCTTTTCGTCATCCACCTTCTTATCCACCCCTTCCTCTTTCTTCTTACATTCGATCCGAACTCGACCAGTGCAGCCCAGACCTAGGAATACGCATGCTCCCTCCTGAAACAAATAGAGAAACATTATTTATAAGTTAAAAAGTTTAGTTAAATTCATTAACCGGATGGCAATGTATTTAAAGTAGGCAAGATGTACGGGAGAAATTAATTAACAATCAGTATGAAAATCTACTTAACGTGATCTAGCAATCAAACAACCACCTTCCGTACGATCACTGTGAAATGGAAATTTGGCAAGAAGGATAAAGACCTTGTCAGAAGCGTACCATCAATTCCACGTCATCACCATGACAGATCAAGACAATGGCTAAATTATTCGAAATTTATTGAACAAGCATACTCGGGCACATCGAATGTAGAAATCATGAGTGATTGGCTCAAATATTCTACAGCTAATCGCAACACAGAAATAAAGTAGTAGTTACAAAATCAAATGAATGGATCTGAATTCTTGAAATTAATGGACTTCTCCCTTTTCATCTTTCTCAATTAAATCAGTCACTTATTTTCAGCAAAATCAAGTTTCTTTAAGTGATGTTCAAGAAAATGCATACATATGTCAGTAGTAAAAGTAAAAATTGGAGTGGAAATATACCTCCCCCCCCCCCCAAAAAAAAATAATTTAAAAAATTTTCGAATAATAGGGAAGACTGAAGCAGAGATAAATTTCTACTGAAGAAGAATAATGCGCAACATACGTATTCCACATAGACTTGTTCGTTTTGTTCTGAAAGTTAAAAATAAAAACGAACCCTTCAGTTGTCGATAGAACTCCTTTTGAGAATCTATTGAGTACTTAAATGATATCGCGAGACCAATGGTAATAAGAGAATGTTTCAAGCCCTGTACCCCCTAGACATTCATCAACAAATACATGAAGAATCATGTCGTTGGCAGGAAGAAATGGAAGATAATTACCATGTGTCACGTATTTTGACTATATCTACTTTATTTCACACCAAGCGAGCCTCACAGAAGTGAGAAGACACGGATTTAAACTCACTGAAAAATCACGAAGTTATCCACTCATGACTCAAAAAGTAAGTAAAAACCATCTCAAGTGAAAAGTTCATTGGGCGCCCTCAAAGGCTTAGTTCCTCAAGACTACTTATTGTCGATAAACGGCAGTTTCAGATTGCAGAAATGACAAAAAAGTTCAGTACAGATAAATTTAACCAGGGAAAGAGAAAACAGGGTGAAGTCTCATACGAGATTAACTATTTACAAAACCTAGGTCTGCAGAAGAAAAAACTATTTTCTTCCATTGATCAAGGGCAGAGAAGCAGCATTTTGGAGCCCCACCGATGAGAAATGCATACTCGGGAATTGATTTATTTAATCATTTTCACCAATACAGTTAATCATGACAACTACAGGATGAGCAAGACAGCCTTGACCTGGCAAACGTTAACCGCATGTCATCGGGGACAGTAGAACTAAACAATATATGCATTAATTCAACCATGTATAAAATCTTTAAATAACATAGTGGAAAATTGCATATAACATGACATAATCTGGAAAATTGGGTTATGCTGTGCCATTCTTTTAAGCACACATTTAATTAAAGTTGGTAGAATCATTCGAGGGTGAAAGACAGAAATGTGAATGGAGGATAAATTATTACAGAAATAATAAAACGCGAATTGAGGGTAAAGGAATCAACCTAATGAGCGAACGAAAAATGTTCTCTACAAATCCTACTTTGATTACATTCAGAAAGGAGCAAAGATGTCACGGGCACATTTAGTGGTAGAATAAATAGGCACAATTTAGGTATTATATCACTTTAAAGGTAGCACAACAGATGGTAGGCTCATCGAAGAAAAAGTCTTGCACCACTCAGAGAGCAGGTCCCCTGGAATCCCTTTGAAAACCAATGACAATGCGAGTTTTAATCGTGAGATCGAATAGGAGTAATGATTGAAGCCAGGATGTCAAGAGTTCCGCTTATTTAAATTCTGGAAGTGTTTCATAAGGGACACAATATAGAAATATTATGGGGATTAATTTTCATGATTCTATCCATTCCCTATTAGTTCAAGTCGGCGATATTTAAGGTTCACTGACTGAGTGGTCATGCAAACTTAACCCATTTGTATTTTCTTACAGCCATGAGCAGATAGATAAGGGGATTATACACATTGTAGAGAATAAAAAAGTTGTAGGAGGGATGTTTCCTTGTGTTGTCTAATAAATTAGAACTGGCTTAAGAAGGTCCACCTCGGGGACACATAAAAACAAAAGGGAGCAATACGGAGATTATGATGACTTCTATGCAAGAATGAGACATAAAATCAGTGATCCAGTTCTTAGCTCATCGGTATCACGATATTGATTAATTCACACAAATACAGGTCAAAACTAATCCCATGCAAGTAAAATAACCATGGCATTACCCTTTTTTACATAAACGTTTAAAATGGCCTTAAATATTCGGGAAGCGAACAGCTTACTATTGGTTGAAATACAACTTTTTAAAGAATAGCCCATGGATATAAATGAGTTAGAATCCATTAAAAATAAATCATAAAAGCACAAAAGTATAATAATGGGTGAGTAGGGCGGAATACTTACACCAATAAGCCAGATTGCTAGGTACCGAAATATGAGAAATTTGGAGTAGCAGCCCATATAGCCTAGTCGGTAGAAGAACGAATGCTCCTAATTTGAACAAATCGAAAAAAATATACTGAAATATTTATTCACTCTAGTAACAAAAAAAGAATCAAAACTCACTGTTAGAAATTTCTTAGTAGTCATATAGTCCATGGGGAAATAAAATTGAGAAAAGATATTAAGAGCTAAACAAATAACTCCAGTCGATAATCGAGACAGCGTTCGATGCAATCTTGAAAACAATTAGGGAAAAATATAGAAACTTACTTTGGATTGAGCAGGTGTTTCTGCATAGAGGAACGGTTCTCCAAGACAATTTTTGGACGAAGAGTACGATTGACGAAGGATTGATAATGACGCCACGTAAACTACCTAGGTAAGATGGGTAAAGCTAAGAATCATACCTGTGGTCCTGCAAAACATGAAGTGGGCATGAAACAGAAAGAGGCAATTTCAAGCGCATCTGGCAATTGTTTGATTGCAGCATTTTTCTGATATTCTGAAAGGGACTCTACAGGAAGACTACCGTCTCGATAATCCCAAGCCAATCCAATTAATCGGAGACAAAGAATGCAATATGACATGGTCCAATTGATATCATATGTACCATAATTCATGTAATAATACCCAATAAGAAGATAAGTCTAGAGAAATAAGCTAAAATAATGATAACATACCATATTAAATATGAAAGTGAGAGCAACGGACTGATTCGTTGGACCAAATATGTGAAGAGCAGCAAGTGTCGAGTAGATACCAACAAAAAGATGAATAACATTCAAGCCTAATTCATAAATATAAAAAATAGACAACTTACCATAATTCCAGCACAACAATATCAATCCAGTTATGACAAAATAGATATGAGACGCACGAGGCGGTTTTTTACTGATAAATCCAAGATAGATTGCTGAAATCGGATATCCTAAGCGGTGTTAAATAACAAGCGAAGTGGACTACCGAAACAAATTGTTAGAAAAAATCGCAAACTTGGCAGATCGCTGTCAAATTTCAGTGCTAGGAACTCTGCTAGCCAGTCAAGCGGATTCCACCACGAAGACATATGGGTCTCTAAAATGCACATTAAGGCTAGTTTTGTAAGAATATAGGCTAAAAAATATTCCTTTAGTAGGGAATTTGATTGGTTGCTTACATTATATAGCTTTTCGCCTAATATCCAAAAAATTAAGCGTATCCATAACTTAATGATAGAATTTCCAAAAGTAATCGAAAATTTTGATAGGTCTATTTTCTGTTTTGATTTTTTGAACCGTATGATCATTTATATACTACTTTAACAAAGTTCAATTACTCATCCTATTCATATTTTCAATCAAATACCAAATTATTAAAACCGACTAAACGATCGTAAGTACAATTCAACCATATCTCATCCGAAGAAAATAATAATCGAAATCAGTATAAGTTAAACTATTCTGAGTCTGATAAAACTATTAAAATACTTGGTATTAGATAGTAGTAAGTACCATTTTTAAATTGTGTTCATGATTTTTGGTTTGCATTTATGCAATAGACTTAATAATCTGTAGATTTCTGAAAATGTTACTTAAAAATATCTCATGACCCGTTTTGTATCTCCTCGAATGTTATACACCGATTTGGAATCATTTTCGCTAATTTGAGGAGTTTTAAAAACTGTCATTTCGTTCGCATTAAATATTTTCTGAATTCTATAATACAGAAATGATTCGTAAAATTTGAAGCTGTTATTTCAAACTTATTACAATTCAATGCCATTTTCAGTAATAACACGCAAATGATATTCGTTTTACAGTATATTCCCATTTATTCGTATAAAATTTCTTATTTACAATATAAGCGCCTGCATTTGATAAATCTATTATGCATTATGCTAATCGAAAAGGGGGATACATAAGTATGAGGATATTATATTGAGATGTTGGGATATTTGCTTCCTGGCTTTTGATACTTACTTCACTCTTCAGCTGCTGCTAGTCCTGCCTGTTGCTTTCTCTGAAAGGTCCTTCAAGAGATATTTGGCGTTTCAACCTCCCCACTTTTACGAAACTAATGTCAATCAGAAATTTGGCCATGGAAGTCCTTGTTGGACGTTCAGCCTAAGGAACAGAGATCCCGTTTGTTATATCCGTATTAGCCTTCCGAAATAGCCACAAGCCCCCGAACTCAATGATAACGCAAAATTAAGCAAACTTCAGCAATTTACTCAAAGGTGGACAAAGCAATAACTTTGTAATTTATCACATTTTATCAAATATGAAAATTGTATAAATTATTAACAGTAAATTGTTAGTTTAATTTTTCTTGGATAAAAATGATTCACTTTTATCCAGCATCATCTTTCCCTTCTGTTTATTTTCGCATGCACTTGTCAACTTCCAGCTTCATTGTTTGCGATAGAATTCGCTTGAAGCGGCGAACCAGCTTATAGAATCGAAATCGAAACTTTTGGCTGTTTTAGTTATGAGAGTCCAATCAACCCAAAGACTTGCTTGATATCTTAATTAACTTTGCATAAGCTCTCTTTCTAGCTCCTGATAACACAAAAGTACTTTTAGAATAAGCGAACTGAGGTGATTGTTCACACTAACCGAAAGACGCACTCTTCTTCGCCGAAGTTTGGCTGCGGGATTTCCCAGGAGTACTCGCAGAGCTAGCCCTTCAAATGCCATGATTATGTGAGAGCGTCATACTAAGTGTGGCACTCAGACATCTTGATAATAGGCACTTAACACTTAGCCTCGCCAAGTCCTCTGACTTTAGCATTAGTCTCCCCAAAGTTGTAGCTTTCACAACATATGGTTAGGAAGAAATATCTTCTCTTTGGAGCCCTTTTTACTTAGTTCCCAATAATGTTATCCTAAGAACAGCCCTCCTCCAGGGTTAGGGAGGGTGGAAAGCCAATTATGATAAATATACTTACTCATCGAACTTATTCATTTGTTTAATGGTGAAAGAACGGTATTCCAAGTCCTGTCAAACCAATTTGGTCTTCCCAACAGTTGATTTCATTCTAAAAATCATTCAACCACAACAATATACAATTTTTGTGACAATGTTAAAATATCCACCTATTTAAGAGGTCGATGAAAGAAAAAAAGTCAAATTGAAAGTGATATGGCGGCTTATGTGTTATGTATTCAACGATATATCAATCTGGATGAAACAGAATGCTATGCATTTCATAATGGAGGAAAAATAGATGATAGGTGATTTCTTCAATCTTCCACCGGAGTGATGTTGCTTTTAATTAATGAGTTCACAATTGCTTCTTCTCGTCGTGTCATGACCTCCCGACCGGAGTAGATAAAGAGACTCAATGCAAGAACAACCAGCCAAAGACGACCTGGCGATAGGATAAACGCCATCCAGCCGTAGGGTAAGAGAACCTCGAGGATCGAGAAAGCCAGCTGGAGGACGATAAGAAGAACAATTCCAAGAGACTCCAAACACGACTTGGAAAAAAATCGACAACAAAAACATGTTCTTTGGCACGAGCGTCGGCCACGCATTCGCAAGATTAGAAGAATGATGAGTGGATACGTAAAGATGAGTTGCTAAAGATGACGAATAGACAAAATAAAGTAAAGGAAAGGGAAACAAAAGGATTACGGAAATCTTGACATACTTGAATAATTTCACTGAGGTAAGTAGTTCCCTCTCGGAGATAAGTATTGTGAATGTAAACACCGAAAGTGAAAACGAATCCGAAGCTTTCCTCTAGTAGGTAACCCATAAAGATTGGACCTACAAGGGAAAGTCTTTTGAACCGAAACTTAAAAACACAAATTAACATAATGCAAGATTTTAATAAAAGACATCTAAAAGAGCTTATTAGGATAAAAAGTAACATATTTTAAGAAATGGCATAAATATGAAGAACATTTTGTGGTGTATGGTCTGTCAGTTACTCACCGAAATTTATATCTATTTCTGAATTATTTATAACGTCATTCGTCGCAAAAAAAGTACTCGAATTTAAATCACTTCCATCACCAATAGACTAATGTCGTCTTCTTCACTATAAATCCGGATCTGAACAGGTCAATAGAACCTAGCATAGCGGTCATAAGTGTTTAATGACAGCTCTTACTGAAATCTGTCAGCATTCCATCCATCTTCACTGCCAACACAAATACTTTCATTCAACTAAATCTCGGACATTATTTCCTCTTTACTCCCCGAACACGTGGAGTTGATTCAATTGCCTCATAACTCAACAACCTAATTGTAAGAGCAAATTACCCCAAGTGTAAGGATTGAAAATCAGATCAATAAATGTTTCGAGATGAAAATAAATAGTAGAGACAATCTGCCTGTTGCAGACTTGGCTTACCGAAAATGAGGTAAAGGAGGTAGGAGATGAGACTTATGAAAAGGACATCACTACTAGCGACTTCTCGAAGACCTTCCAATTGACAAAAATCAGCGCAAATTCGACTATCTAGAAGGAAAATCGAGTTTAAAGTTTGATTATTGGTATCGGATCCACCAAATAAAGGCTAATGACAAGCAATTGTTTATTTGAAAGTGACGATGACACTAAGGCATCTAAAGTAAAGGAAGTGTCTATGATGTTTTACCTCTTCTCAATTACTCACAACCTCAATAAGAAATGCAACAATTAATTCATTTCTTTAATGACTATCAGTTTATCAACAGGCTTGATGCAGCTAAAATGCATCTTTTCTGATGAACTAAAAACTTACAGATATGGGTTCGGCCGAATATTCTGGCGATGAGGAGAGCGAAAAACGGAATAGACCAAACCAAACAGAAGGCCACCGTCAACTAGAAGAAAGGGGAGAAGTGAAATATAACAACAGAGGTGCAAATAAAAAACCACTCATATTCCCTCCACTGCAGATGATTAGGGTTAGATGACAACACAGCCATACGATTGTAATTAGAGAAAAGGAGTATGTAAATTCTCATCTCACTTGCCAGATGAGTTTTTACATATTTGCAGTATCAATACACATCCTTTCAGTCACAGTTCAACAGAGTAGCAAGCCAAATAACGAGGGCAGTGATGGGATTTGAATCCATCTGTTCATTACTATCATTATGCATTTCGAGGGGGTAATAAAAAATTCGTCGTGAGGAAGCAAATGAAATTGGTTGGCATTAAATGAAAACACTGAGATTCCTACTTTGATTTCTGAAGTGAAGTTGGGGCAATATTTACTTAATGGATAGTTCACGTCCAGAAATTCAAATTTCAACGAAGTCTTGAAGACAGTATCGTTTTGAATTTGTATTAAGATGCATATTATGTTCTGATTACACGTTATGCTCAAAAAATGTAGGGGAATTGCGAGACGAATCATGACCGAATGGGCATTAGAAGTGGACAAATTTTACCACTAAGTAGAACCTACCAAAAATACCTCCGAGATATTATAATTATTTTCCCCTATAACTTTTTCCCCAAAGGAAAATTATAATATTTTCGAAAGAAAAAAACATGAACCCAAGTGCACAAAAAAAACACTTTTCTCAAATCATTTAATACGCATTCCCAAGCAGGAACTTAATTCTGTCATTTAAGCCAATAGAGACGATCAGGAGTGCTCAGCTCATCCATGCGCCAAAGCAGAGCGGTGTTGCAATAAACAACTCAAAAATTGAAAATCCAGGGAAGTAACCAAGGCCTTGATCCCAACTCAAAGTCGTTTCAATGGCGGTACGGTTAAAAATAAAGGCGGTCTACGGGGGAAGGGCGCTCTTCGAACAAGGTTTTGTATATTAATTTACAGAGAAGAAAGGATTAATATTGCCTCATTAAATCCATTAATTACTGCAATAGAGAAAAAAGGGACCAGGTCGTATCGAGATAAGTGGAATAAGGAAGATTCGCCAGTCTAAACATGCTAAGATAGTGTAAAACTGAATACTCTGAATTACCTTAGCAACTCACCTCATTACGAATTTTCAGTTCTGCTGGAAAATTTTGAGCAATCGAGATGACCATTCAAATCGCTGAATGTACGGCAATGCATTTCGAATGCGTGACTTTGAAATTGACAACAAGACGTCTACTATTACGGCCATTATAAAATTCAGGTACAGTATATGAATCAACGTACGACCAGAATGTTTACTCAGAGTAAATTTCCGGTTTTTGTACTTTGTGAGTAAGATCAGATAGAGTTCACATACCTAATAACTGAGCCTCCGAGAAACAAGCAAGAACATAGCAATTTTATATTGAAGCTCCACTGTCAGCTTTGTGGCCCTCTTTCGAATTAATTACTTTTAAATGAAAAATTTGGGGTATTTTCGAGATATCTTTCATTATTTTAGACAGGTATTAAGTACTGTACACTAAAACTATGACAAGCAGGCCTCCCAAAACGCAACCCCACACTTGTATCAACTTAACCGACAGTCCGTTTTCCGACACCCAGCTTTGGGACTGGTAATTAAGCGGCTCTGAAATGGGCCTTTTGACATCCCAAACGTTCGATTAGAAACTTACTACTGTGGCAAAAGGAAATCATAGGGCACAACACTGAAGTAACTTTAATATAAACTTCCACTTATTACTGAAGAACTTTAACCACTGGGAATTAGTTGGAAACAATAAATAGAATGAATAATTTTCGGTGAAGAGAGGTCACTTTTGCAGCAAAAAATTGCGGGCAATTAACCGGACGGCAGTCATACTATACCCACAAAATTAACTAACAAAGGCATTGCATTTATTCCATGCATCATGCAATCACAAGTCCATCAGTTCTTGATGAATTGGCTAGGAAATTACTTTTTTATTTGCAGTTCTACTCAACCAACAATCAACAGGAGCTCAGAATAATATTATCGTCGTTAAAGTTCACTTTGAATGAACTCTGATATGTAAAACTGCTGGCTGTATTTGGTTATTAGAAGAAAATAGATCGCGTAAGGATTACATTACTAAGATCCCGATATAATCATTTGATCCGTACACTCATATGGGCACGCGAATTCACCCAGGAAATTAGGAGTCAAATCCTGAACTGTGAATATTGGAATATTAAAACTAAACACCGTGAACTAAATCCTCAAATTAAAAACAAAAAAACTTGATGAATTTATAAGTAAGATGAAGCTAGACGACTACTCGATACTCCCTCTTCACTTCTTATTGGACCGTTATAGTGATCTACGTTTTTGATGCCTCTTAGATCCGAAAACTGTCAGCTTTTAAATTATCACGAGTAATAATCATTTAAACGTAAACATACGCAAAAAAGGAAATTTCAAACATCAAACGGGATTAACCGTCCCAAATGCTCAGCTATTGCAACGGAAGTCATAAAAATGCACGGAAAAAAGGTGCCAGCTGCTCCGTCCCAGGGCAAAGAACACATACTTAATAGTCATCTAAATGGACAGGCATAAAAAAGCATTTAGCCCAGAAGGGCAACGGAGACGAAGGGAGTTAGAACCAGAATCCAATCAAGCGGGATTTAGTGAAAACTTTCACCGATTTGTTTTGTGTCGCCTGATAGGTTCACAAGGCAAAAAAAGCGGCATCCATAACTTAACCCTACTTTCTCCCTCCTTCCTTTTTCTTTGTTCTCTCTCCCTCACTTTCATTCAATGTTGGTATCATCACATTCCAGCAATATAAATGGCGCTACTCACTAAGAAATATTAATGAAAAGAAATGCGCTAAACCTGGCCAGTCATTGAATAACACTGATTCACTCGAGTTTCCCGATTTCGAACGGGAATCACAAAACAATTAGCATTCATTTTAGACATAACGAAATGGCCACCATCTTTATTGCCCCTTTTTCAAAGCAGGCAACCGAGCTCTAACTGTGATAAAACAGACAAATTAGCAGTTATTTTTATTAACTTCATTAAAGTTCTGGTCAGTGATACAGAGGGGATTGGAGAAAACATCACATCGATGGTCTGTGAAAGAGTTAATTTACTTGTAAGTGAATGAGCATCAAATACACAACATGGACTTCGTGCTAGAATGTCTACGGAATAGATGATCCTTGCTATGAGAACAGAAATTCAGAAAGCTATTGACCGACATTGTGGAACAGTATTTACCTTCGTTGGCTTAAGGGAGGCCTTTGGTGCACTATCCACCCCTATGATTTTAACACGATTTTGTGAACTAAAATTGTCATGAAACATGGCCAACTGCTTTAGACAACTCCATGATGTCACAAATGGCTCCATAACGGACTCAAGTGAAGTATTTTCTATGGAGAGACGTCAGACAAGAATTCAATGAAGTTCCTAAGTCCTTGAACATAATATTCCAACTTATTACAGGAAGTTCATGCAACGTGCGGGGAATTGAAAGACAGGCTCTAGAGTTCTGCAGGATGCGAATAGTCATTGGGGTATTAAGAATAATCAAACGACTCAGGTCTTACTTCTAATTCAATTGAGCATGCTGAAAAACTTCTACGGAGATGCAAATTAATACTAGATAAATACGTCACCGAAACGGCGTAAGAAACAGCCCGGATGTACGTAGGTTCAGACCTGAAACAACCATATTCTCAGTTAGCTGAACACAGGATTTATTGAATGAATTCAAATACATATCTTGCTCTCCTGTGAATGATAAAGGTCAAGTTAATGATACTATAAGATTTAATAACATGAGGGCCAAAAAATAGTCAGTGATGCTCAGGCCAGTTCGGAGATTTAAAGTGCTTTCGATTAAAACTCGAGCAAATCCCCTTGAAACATTCGTCGAGCCTGTCTTCTTTTACGATTTGTCTACTATTGTCTATCGTAAGGTGGATGACAACAAACTAAAGATTGTTCAGAACAGAGCACCGCGGATGATGCTGAGCCTGTACAGCAGAAGACAAATGAGTGTTACAGTGATGGCAGAAAAAGTTCCACTGAGAAACCTAGTTGCACAATTATAGAAGCTCTGGGCAAATTTGCACAGACAAGGCGATATAATCGCGAAACGTTTATTAAGTTCCTAAGTGCCAAAATTGGGAAAATCCAAAGTTCCTCAAAACAAAAGCTGGCTAGGACATCTCAATGCAGATGTGAAACAGGTGTTGGATGATTAAGAGGCTGCGGTTTGGATGCAAAGTGCCAACAAAGAATCTATCGCATGTCTACCAGGACACCAACCACAAAGAAGGTGAGGAAAAGAGAAATAGTCTGCACAGACGCACGGTGTCATCGACTCTACAAAAGCGACTGAAATGAGAAAATATTGGCGAATAGATCATCACCGAAACGTAGACATTCCACAAAGTGATAGATTTCATTGACCAACGGACAGTTATTAAAGAAGCTACGTAAAAAGAGGGTGGTCACGAAATCATTTAAAAACATGCCACCTAGAATTCCCATTTAGCAATGAATATGGAGCTAATTTAAAAGACATAAGAGGAAATTAAAATGTGCACAACCTGACGATTTCAGAGACCAGATACAATGTGGCTTAGATTCCCGAATTAGCCCTAAAAGCTTTCAACCATTGTTTAAGTCATTTGCATCACCTCATTTGTCTAAACACTCTCCAGGATTAAAAATTGAACAATTCTTACTCTCTCATGGAAAATAATAGTTTCGAATCTAAACCGAGTGGTTCAGCAGGAATTATAAAATATGTGATAAGCGCTAAAGAAATTCGAAAAAAATGAAAATACTTACATTAACGACGTGATCGTAGAGAAGAATGAAACTCTGGAGGCCGCCAAAATGCCAGCGAGTGGTTCCATCTAGAGTAAAGAATTGTTCTACTTTCCGGGAATTGCCATTGGCGTCCTGATGAAGAATCAATGCAAGACAAAAGTATAAGCTTTCATTCTTCCACAGAAAATAGAAAAATGAATAGCAAAAGCAGAATAGTATTTCAATTGCAGCTCATCTCTAATAGGCATCCTTTGTCTTCCCAGACAATCATGCCGTCTGTTAGAACTGATAAAAAAATACTATTTCTCCTAGCAGAGTCCTAGTGCTCCACCTTATAAATAAAATTTTTTAGACGGTCTCCTAATTTTAATGCATTCGAACAAAGTGCCAAGAAGTGACCTACAGAAGAATCGAACTTTCAAATAGCGAATTCTACCTGCACAGTTGTAACTATAAAACACTGCAGGATGGCTCTATGCATTTTCAAAAATTACGCTTCAGTCACATTCCTCATGAATATATGTTGGTCTTTCGATTCCCCACCCCTATGACTCAAACCCCCAACTGTTATGTCTAGACGAGGTTATCGATTCTCCATTTTCTTTAACTATCCTGTTTAATTTAAGAGTACATCTGTACTCATCCTCGCGCGTCTCCTCACCATTTAATACACTTCAGCCTACACAATACTTTGGATTCTACATTTTGGAGCTCTTGTTGGCTCTTGTTAGCTCCTAGCTACAGTCTTAGCTCTTACGATCTGGTTCTGGTTCATTAGTTCCCACAATTTGGAGATTCTACAAAATTCTTGTTTATTCGTGTTCGCCAATGAGAAAATCACTCCTAACAGAACTATATTGCCAGAAACTGAAAGGAACTGGACATCACTGAAAGATTATTATTGAAGGGGAAGATTTTCTTTAGGTGCTTCACAATTAAAAATCGCACTAGGTTATCAAATATTTGATGTTCTCTCTCCAAACTTCAGAAGACGATTTAAGCGAAAATTTCCGTATTGATTAATATTATTCCGACTCAAAATCTTGAGATTACTGACTGTGCATTCGAAAGGACAGCTCATACCTTACAGACGGCACTGATAGTGTGCACATTGGGTCCATGTCTCATGAGTTCATCGGGGTTCCATGGCAAAACGAAGAGTGGAGATGAGTTTGAAAAAGGATCGATCCTGACGGCTGGTTTGGCATCGCCCAAATACACGTTGTCAACTGTCACCGAGATTCGAGTTATTGGGCTGTTCGACCAGGCGAGAATGCTGAAAAGGAAGGAAAATTGAATTTCGAAAACGCATTGGAAGCAAAGTGATCCACTTGTAAATATTTTTATTAATTCCCTATCAAATTCCCAACAAAGATCCAAGTCTGGAATAGAGATCTCACCTAAAGAGGATATTGAAAATTTTTGTCTCGGCAAAAAAGATGCCTTCATAGATGCAACCGGCGTAATTTTGAATTTATGACCTTTAAAGGTATTTTGAGGATATTCTATAGTCCATTATACATTGATCATGGTTACCAGAACGTAACATTCTGTCCTCAAATTATCGTTGAAGACAATACAGTATCCGTTGTCTCAACAAATACACAAATTAGCTGTAATTGGCCCGTTGGCATAAATAAGCGGACTCTGGAGAGTGACCAAATTTAAGAGGTAACAAGTTACGATTACAAATCGGTTAAGTACAGAAAGCTACATCATGGTTACTTGGTAAAGTTAACAACTTCTACATTATCACTTTGTCGCCTTAATCCCAAATTTAAAATAATAATAATAAAATAATAGAGAGAAGTACCTCTGTTATATTTAAGATTACAAGAATTAATTTAGCCTAAATTAATTATCCGAGCACTGTAACACATAGGCACAGAGACTCTGAACGAAGGAAAAATTCATGACCTGGGTCTTCGAAAACATTCATTTACCTCGGCGTGGTGTTTCTGTCCACCCATACACATGCAACTCTGCATACGTACATAATCTCATGTGATCTAGTCAAAATGTCTTCTCTCATGAGTTCTTCGTGTACAATTACTAATACGTAACAGGTGTAATTGATTAAAATGAGGGAAATAGGTTGAAGGATGAAACCCTATGCGTTTCCAAAACTTTTATCAGAATCATCACTCACCGTATGTGAGAAGAAGAAAGAATACGATTAGTTGGTTCTTTGTTTGGCAGGAGGAAACCAGCGTCTTTGGGATTGGTGATGAGCACAATCGGCCAGTCTTGGCTTTCATCTTCGTGCACCTGACTGTCAACAAACGATACCAGATCGTTGTCCACTGCTACTATGCGAAAGCTGGTAAAAAAAGAGAAGATTTAACTCAATTAAGAATAAGGATAGAAATGAAGGTTAGAAGAAGGACTGGCAGACCTACAGATTTAAATATAGTACGTATTGCGAGAAGAGAAAAGCTAAAGATTTAGTGTTTTGAAGCAAATATATCAAAAGAACTGGAGCGGCGTCTCTTTGTTGTAATTTAGGACCGTAATGACTAAACTGTGTTCTGTTCGGCTAAAAATCAGCTATGAAGACGATTGGATGAAATGTCGCATTTTACAAACCAGTTCCAATTCCTTTGAATAGAGGAGAAAGGGGTACATAGGAATTAACCCAATTTTATAGAGGCACCTAATGTAATTACTTTTAAAGTTAAAAACAAATCAAATCAGTACCAGTTACTAAATAGATTCCTCCAAAAACCTAACCAAAACAGAACGCTCTTTCGAATGTATTCCTTTTCATTCACATCCGATGAATTAAGGAGAAAATTCTACTTCGAAGGAAAAACTAACTTTTTACAAATAATTTACGCACTGTAAAATAATTGAGTGATGAAATTATTACATTTTCCAAAATCACATTTTAGTCACATTCCTCATGACAATAAGTTGATTTTTCGGTCCCCCACCGCTATGACTCAAATCCCCAACTGTCGTGTCTAGATGAGCTTATCAATTCTCCCTTTTACCGTAACTATCCTGTTTCATTTAAGAGTATATCCGTACTAACCCTCGCGCGTCTCCTCGCCGAGGTGACTCATGAAAACTCTCTTTGTATATCAACTCACACACACAAACACATGTATGCATGCTAAGATACACTTGTCTTTTATCTGCTCGCAGGCTACCCTCGATTCCTCATTGTAGTTTTTTTCATACACTTCAGCCTACACAATACTTTGGATTCTACATTTTGGAACTCTTGTTGGCTCTTGTTAGCTCCTAGCTACAGTCTTAGCTCTTACGATCTGGTTCTGGTTCATTAATTCCCACAATTTAGTAACTCCCAAACTGGTGACCTCAATTCTTGTTACTTTGACTATTTAAAAATAAAACAAACGAGCAGTAATCAATGTTTGAAAATTGATCAAAGTCGGATTAATTGCGAAGAAATAAAAGAGGACATTAATCCGAGCGAGAGAAGTGAAATGAGTTATAGATCAAGTTTCATTGCTCTAGGGAGAAAAGCGAACCGCTAAATGAGTTCTTTAAACAAAGCTCCGCAATAAAATTGAAAATACCAAGAGGGGAGAGACATCCCGTTTATGTGAGCCAGTTCGAGCCATTGAGTAATCCATACACCATAAAACGCATTTGATCTGAAATAAATTTTGGCAAACCAAGCAGTTTGTCATGAACAATATATTCAAAACTGATTCTAAGTGAAATATTCTAGAGAGTAAAGTGCAAGAGAAGATAAAGAATGTTATATTTTCCAGCGTTTATTGAAGTAGACGACAGTAAAACAAACTCGAGGTTGTGGAAACGACTTCATTTAGCAATAAAGACATTTGGATTCTGGAGTACGGGACAGTGAAACATCCGGTCAGCAAAAAAGTATACATTCTGCATCCAAAATTAAATGAAGTTCGACTTTCGTAACATTCTCATTTAATCTTAACCGCTGCTCCGACCCTCTCCCAACTTCCCATTCTTATCGTATTTTGTTGTAAGTTATAATATAGAAAAAATAGACATTCAAGCATAACAAAGATCTAAATTCGAGGGTACGGAGACGGATAAGCTGAAGTGCAAGTAGAGAAGTGGCAGTTATACATAAGTATAAGGAACAGAAATAGCGTCATAATGGTACCGCAAATAACTGATGAAAATTTGAGGAGAGATTGAAATAAAAAGATCACTCAGAAAGTAAAGGTAAAGAAATCCAGTGAGAACCTCTTCATAACACGCAATTTGAGAATATAACTTCATGAAACAGAAATGAAATTAAACCAATTAACGTAGAAGTTAAATAGTCTTTGCGACTCCTTGCTGTTTCATTCAGTCCAGTTAATTGAGAAAAGTTATCAGTAAGTGTTCGCATAAAAATGCAAGACGGAGAGAGAGAGAAAGAGAGAGAGAGGTAAATTGGAGGGAAAAGGTTATGGACTTCAATTCCATTTGGTAGCCCCTTTTCTTACTACCACCGAGGATTGAGATATTTGAGAACATTTACTTCAGAGAGATTTTAATTTGGAAGACGATTTGGTGGAAATTACACAGGCAGTCAATTTTTGTGGATGAAGATTTGCCTTCACATGTAATGCCGCAATCAGTCTCCTTTTTATCGAAGCTTACAGAATTGACCAAGCTCAAAACATTGCGTGGTGACACAGCTCAAAGATTTGTTCTTGTCACATTCAGTCATAGTATTAATACGCCGGTCTTATCTTTGAAGTGTCCTGACCACAACATTTGACCTAGTCAGGAGGCATACTTTGGTAACTAGTCCAATATTACCAAAAAGTGGCAATTCAACAGGAAATTTAGCAGCCAAACACGTAAGAAAGTTTATTAACACAATCAATCTCTTAGTAGAAAAATAAAAAGCTCTACAAAACTTTGATTTTATCTCCTGAATCTACTATATTTGGCAAGAATAAGAGAATGAGTTGATGGGGAACAGATGGTTGGAAAAATTTAAGTTATTAATGCAAACAAAAATAAATTCTTAACGTCTTCAATTTAATTCAAGTCGCTGTCTTAAATAAAGATTATTAATGTGATCCCATACAGAGAGCTCGGATATCAGGGGAACTAAGTTTCGATTACGTAAAATAATTAGCCGATGTTAACTTTGATATTGTTATACTGGTCAGATTCCGATATCCATAGATTCCGTGAATGCGAGATAGAATTGAAGATATACCTGTGTTGGTTGGCTGACCACCAAGTTTCTTTTGAAAATAGTGAGCGAGATGGCAGAACTCCTCATCAACGATTTTCTTTTTCATTATTCCAACCTATTTTTCAGATCTAGACTAATGTGGTCTTCAGTTATTCGACAAGGGTGATGTAAAATTCATCCCAACGTACTAAATATGACTATTTATTCATAAGTGAAAGTGTGAGGGAAAATAAGTAGTAGATAGTGTAGCAATTGTCTGCATACCTTCACATCACCGCCGTCATTATCTGAGTCTTGATAACCCGCTTTGATTAGTACTAATAGACCAACGTATGGCTAAACGGGTGTTTCCCAATTGAAAGTGTACCATTCAAAATGGTAAACAAGTCGCAAGTA
>CAADRB010000037.1:249029-260209 GCA_900708905.1 Hymenolepis diminuta | reverse complement strand
ACTCACAATCGACCATCACGCCAGTCAGCCAATTCCAGTTCCAGGAATCCCTGAGGTTGGACGGTGTACATTGCAGGAACCAACTTTACCAGACTGTGCAGATGACCACAGAGGTAGCAGTACGCTGTTCCACTAAAAGAAAAAGTGCAGGTCAATAACACTCTAGCAGCCATGGTATGCAAACAGGAACCCTGATTCACACCAACCACATAACATACAATTCTCTCCTTAACGAACTTTCATCTCCTACGTGTTTAGATGCTTCCCGATGATGAAAAGTTGTAACGTTTGTTGGCTCTGCATTTGGAAATAAATAACAACTCAGACAGAATTTTATTGATCATTCATTAGTGAACCGAGTTCAGTCGTTAATTGGGAGAATTAAAATGATCTCCTCGCAACAATAAGAGTTAAGAAAGTTTATCTTAATCAGAATTCTTACGATATTTTCCATGTACTTTCCTGCCAAATATTTTAGCTCATTCGGAGAATATGATCGAATTTAATATAGCTAAAATAAATCAAAAGTTGAGGTGTATCTTGCCAATTCACCTTCGTAGAGAGTTAGAAACAAGTCATAATAAAAAAATCAAAATGAACCACAAGAATTCTCATATTCGACCGGTGGCAAAGTCCAACCAATCGGGTTCTACTCTCAAAGAAAGCAAAGTTGCCAAGCCAGGTATCAGTGAGCAATTAAACTATCAAAAGCCAGAACCAATTTAACTTCGTGACAATTTAAGTATCAATCATTAAAAATATAAATACAATCCAAAATGAAGTTATAAAGAGAGGAAAGACAAACCCGATAAATTTGCGAAGATCAAAACCAGGTGAGACAATAGTAGAGGTGGGATAATGACCGAACCAGAATGTTTGGTTGCTTTCCTGCGCCATGGTAGAGAAGGTCATAAGAGATCTCGACAAGTCCTATCAAAATCAATACGCTAAATCCATTTCATATACAAGGGCTTGCATTAAATTCGCTCACTAATTACCTCTGTTACTAATCCGAAGAAATTGAATGGTCGTTTTAAACCGGGAGTAGGACAAGCGTCCATAGCAATGAACGTGTAGGTACCGAATGATTTTTGATGAGTAATCATGTAAGAGTTTGTAAAGTTACGACCAGTGACTGAGTATTTCCTAAGAGAATTTATTGATAATAAATGAAAAAATAAAGCTTGATTTATAAGAAATTCGTGAAATCCTACTTGAAAAGGTTTTTAGGATTTTGCGCGGAAGGAACATTGAAATTATCTTAAACTGGTAATTACAGATTAACACAACGAACCATGATTTCCACGGAGATCTAACCAAATAACATCCTCAGTTACGCCAGATTCCTTGATAATTTGGTTATACGCTATCCACTCCTTCTTAAATTGTTGCGAGCCTTTAAATTTTGGATACTTGGCATCTGTTATATCTCCGGTGACAAGAACAATATCCGGTTGAATAATTTTAATATGTGAATTACACACCTTTCTAAAGTCTGGAGTCCTTCCACTATCACCAAATTGGCTTAAATGAAGGTCTGAAAACTAAATAAATTACAAATACAGAGAAAAAAATCTACCTGCAAAAACCAGAATATTCGATTATTGGTGTTGTCAGGAATGGATTCATCATTTTCTTTGCGGAGGGGAAACTTGAGAGCTTGATTCTGAGAAGACTGGCGAATATCCGCGATTTGTAATACGGAATGAATCAAAATAGTAAGAATAAAAGTAAGTCCCAGAAAGCAGAGACGCCTTCCGATCATTTCTGTTGAGGCCTGACTTTGACGCCAAATCCGCCAATCAAATAATAGATGCAGGATTTAATGAAACATATCATTCGTAATACGTTAAATAAACTGATTTACACCATTTAGATTCGAATAAATTATTTCGTCGATTAACACAATTTATTCCAAAGGTAGTTTGACTTTATTGTGGCTGATATCATTTCAGAAAAGTCAGTCTGAATTACACCGGATTATCTAAAATATTTCGTAAACCATTTATCATCTCAATTTTAATGATTTTAAATACTAATAATGGCATAAGTTATTATCGATTTCACTCTCTACGTCGTACCTTTAATTAGAACTCAGATCAACATTTAAATGCCGAAAAACTGTATTTGATAGTAAATTGATTTAATTATTATCCTTTCTTTAATCATTAGATTGGCATTTAAGCACTGAGTATTGATTCTTTAGAAACCCACAATTATTTGTCGATTTATTATTTAATTGTTGGATAATTTTTTCCAATTTGCCTGATTTTTAGTATAATTTTGAATCAGTTACATTTTTGATTACGTATTTATATTGATCTCCTTTAATAGATCTGAATTGGACAGTTGGGATTTACTGAAGAAGAAGAATAAGGGTAGTCTGGTGGAATTTCACTCTGATGCCAGTGTTTGTACATGGCTGCATCTGGACATAAGACATTTTTATGCGTAAAATTTTGGTGAATTTTTAGCAAATTTTGCATTCTTTCCAACCACATGCATTCTACTTTGCATAGGTCAAACGGTGGTAGAAAGCTAACAGCATTTCGATGTACAAGGCTGGAGACCACAGAGTTAATGTTTTGCTTCAGCATGAATATTTCTCGAAAAGAGTTCATCATTCTAATCAGATGACGGATCTATACAACTCTTGAGAGCTCCTCAGTCTGGCTTTGTTCTGACCTTCAGTCACCAATAATGTGAGGGCAACTTTGCTCAATTATATTGTCCTTGTCGAACCAATAATAAGTATAAGAGCAATTGCACTTTCTTTTTATCCCCCTTTCTGGGATTTGAGCTACTCGCAGCCTAGCAGTACTTTAGGGGATTTCAGATCACAAATGTATAAACCCGATTTTCGAGCAAAATAACTGTTAATAAAAAGCTCTGCTTTACAAAATCTTACACTTATATATTTCTAATTATCGTTTCTCTGTGCACTGGTGTAAGGCTTCAACTGCTTTTACAGCTAAAGGTTAACATCACTCATATCAATTTCATTTAGAAGTTATATATGTGCCACTCGTCTTATTAGGCGAGCACTTCCAACAAAAACCGGAAACTGATTACAGCAATCATTCAGAAAGGTTCAGGAATATTATACTAATATGACTTTAATATTCTTTCGTCACATTTAGAATTCAATAGCGTAATTTTGAAATAATTGTATTTTATTTTTCATATTCAAGTAAATATTTCCTTGAGTTCAGATAAAATCAGTTAGGAAAACTTTTTTATCAGTTTCATGCAATCCGAATTAACATAGAAAAATTATCACTTTAAATTGGTGTATTAAACTCAAATAACCACGATGCTTTTCCTCTAGATTCATAGATATTAGGATATGAAATCCTTCAATCCGAAATACATTCATTTACAATTTATGGTAGAGGATTAAATCCGTAACCTTTCAACTAAGGCAATATATTTAAAAGGTTATCACAATCTTCCTGATAAAACTTTATAAAGTATTGTAATGTGGCACAATTGATAAGGTTGTGGGGTTGCAGCGGATGCTACACCAATAAGCCTTTTTGCTACACCTAAATAATCCTCCTAAGCAGTCCGAATAGCCTCTACCAGAGTCCTCCATCGTCAATTCACTCCCAAATTAGCTAAGCTTTGCCCAAAGTAGTAAGAACAAGGAAGAAGTCGAGTGGAGAGGGTTTATTAACCACTTTATTGCTTTTTTTGTGTGTCAAAAGCTTAGTCATTAAATACAAAACCACGCTAGGCTGCAGGGATCTTGATTGCTGATTGGTTGGGGAGGGCTCTGTACACACGCCGCGCTTGTTCTCAACGCGACCGGTAGCGCACGTGATTCAATCAGTCTTGTTAGCGTTGTGAACCCTGTGCGCTAGAACTCACCACGGGAAGTGCGGCATGTAACCGACACCGTAGAGAACAAGCATGGACGTGGGTGCAGAGACCTCCTCAGCCAATCAGCAATCAAGATCCCTGCAGCCTAACATGATTTTGTATTTAATGACTGAGCTGTTGATAATGACACACAGAGAGTTGAGCAATGAACCCTCTCCACTCGACTTCTTTCTTGTTCTTACCACTTTGGGCATAGCCTAGCTAATTTTGGGAGCAAAATGATGATAGAGAATTTTGCTAGAGGCTGTAGGGATTGCTTAGGAGGATTACTTAAATGTAGCAAGACGACTTATTGGTGCAGTATCCGCTACAGGGTGTCGAGAAATTGGGTTGTTATAACGTAACCAACTAGAAGTAGTCTCGCAGAGCCAACAATCTAGAAACCTTGGTAATGTAGCAACTTAACACAGAAGCTAATAACCCACGGCGGATCACTAGACACGTTATAGCTACCGGGCTTATATTCACCAAACTCTCCATCAGTATCGGCTTAAACAAATAAGTATAATTATCCAGTGTCTTATCGGTGGGGAAATAAAAAAAAATTATATTTTTATTCATAGAAGAAATATTGGGGGCGGAGGAAAATAGTTATCATTTCTTCTAACAACTCCCTTCTTAGGCAAATCGCCAGTAAGTCTTCGAAGATGGATCGATCTGGAGACGAGAAGGTTTTCATCTTGTTCGAACTGTACGTGATGGAACCGTAACCTGATCTATAACCTGAGATCTAGGTGGAAGAGCATGAGTGAGATTAAACGTATCAGGTAATGAATACAAAGATAACGCTTATCAGTAGTGGGTTCCGTCAGTCTTCGCCAGAGTTGATTATGGTGGCGCAGCCACGTGTCCTTACCGACCTCAACATCATAAATTATGCTCTCATGACATTTTGTGATAATCACAGCTGTCCACTTACGACCTGTCACAAGTATAAACTGGTGTGTTAACAGCAAAGCCGTTCTTCTTACTCCCACTCTTCCTGTTCGGCAGGGTTTCCTTCGGCAGCATCACTTCGTGCCCCGTTCTCAACTTTCGACCCACTAACACTTCAGCCGGGAATTTCTCTCCTAACGCAGGATCCGGGATTGATCTGTATCTCAGCAGGAAATTCTGCAGTACCTCTTCCATAGTTCCTTCTCCTTTCGCTTTATGTAAGCCTCTCTTTAGCATATCGACGAATCTCTCTACCTGTCCATTCGACTGGGGGTGGTACAGGGAGGTTCTGATGTGTTCGATTGATCGTTGTTCACATAACTCCTTAAAATCGACTGACGTAAAATGTGTCCCATTGTTAGAAAATAATCTTTGGCAAATCGTGCGTCGAAAAAATTCGATCCAGTGCTCCAATCGTTGTGCCGCTTGTGGTACTACTTTTGGCCATTTAGAATATGAATCAACAACAACTAAATAGGGAATACCACTAACCGGACCCTCGAAATCGACATGTCACCCGGTCCACGGGGTTTCCGTTTGTGGCTATAGTACAGGATCTTGACGAATGGGGTTCTTTAACGCTCGCTGTAGGACCACATCTTTCTCCATTTCCTTTCATATTTCCTCTGCTGATCCCGGAGTGTTTCGAATCGACTCGGCGAAAAATCAACGTATCTTCATTATCTTAGAAATCCTTCAAAATGATAATTCCAAAAGTGCATTAAATTCTCACCGACTTTTTTTTCATTTTCTCTGTAAATGGTTCCTCTTCCAGTGATAGGTTTTTGTCTTCACTCACTCTCCGTCATAGCGACAGAATTTTCACCAATAAAATAAAATCACATTAAACCAATGCATTTCCATATCAATGCAAATGAATTAACAACACATTACCTATTCAAGATAACTAGGATATTTTAATAATAGTTCTTCTATTATCAATCTTTAAAAATGTAAAAACTGTAAATGTCGGAGACATTGAACGAAACAATGCAAAGTTTGTGGAAGTATTCCGGCATTCAACCGACTCATCAGTCGTCCTTGGTACATTTTCCTTGGAAGGATTCCTGATGATTTTATTCGATACACTGACCCTCAGTGTTAAGATTCTGATACTGATACTTCGATTTTGTCGATTTTCTACAACTTATGCAGAAATCGTTGAAACGCTAATTACAGACCTTTGAAAAACACCAAATGAAAATGGACGTACTGAGAGAAGAGAAATGGACCTGTGCAAGAAGACACACTTGGAAAGCAATTATGACCTTGATTCTTTGAATTTAAGTGCATTCCAAGATAGTTAGGGCAAAGTGAAAGGGAGATTTAAAGGGCAAGGTTTGATAAGGAGGATTATAGATCTCTAATCCGAATTACAAAAGAACAACAATTAATGAAAAGGGCGAAGTAATTACAGGTAATGTGTCAATAAATTATTATTTCGAAATCATCCTCAATCTCCTCAAGACTAATCTTACTTTCAATCGCACCGTTTCTTCAAATGCTTTCTTATCGCAGCTTTGTGCCAAATGCATCACTTGTCCAGAAAACTTTTCCTCGAACACACAATGTATTGTAAAACAGAAATGGCATTACAAGTTTGTTCTGTTATCAAGCTAATAATTGAATTATGTGTGCAGCAGATACTGCACAAATAAGCCTTTGGCTAAACCTTGGTAATCCCCTTAGAAGTCCATTTAGCTGCTGACAAGTACAACCAGCAGAGTCCTTTAGTGTAAATTGGCGGTCCAAAATTGGCAGGGCTACGTCCAAAGTAGAGAGAACACAGAAGGTACCGTTTGCAGCGAATTTACTACAAAACGTTTTAGTAGTTGAGACCAATTAACGCTACTCCACACTAACATTGATTGCTGATTAGCTGAAAGGTCTCTGCGCGCACGGCCACGCTTGGCTACTAAGCCATCGGTAGCACGTGCACACTTTCCAGAATGTTCTAACGATTACTGGCTGTTTGCAGACCTGAAAAAAATGTTCGCCAGTAGGAAATTTCGCACGAATGAAGAGGTTATCAAAAAATTGTTAATTTCAAATAATCAAGCTGAGAATAAAGGGTTCCATGTTCTAATTTTCAAAATCTCGTATCAGATAAACTCAGAGCTTACTTACCGCTTAAGTGATTTGAGTTGTTACTCATTCGTCTCCACTTTATTCATGCTCTTAATTGTTAAGGTAAGACCAGGGTAATATTAGCTCGCTCAATTTTCTCAAAGCAGAGCTCACTAGATTTTAAATAATGAGATTTGTCATTATTAAACGAAAGTGCCTGTAACTTTTCACTGTTTCTTTTGGGCTTAAATACCAGATGATGGGTTATTGCTACCCGTCCTATACGTGGTTTTCTAGCAAGGAAGATAGAACTGATGGTTGATGATGACAGTAGTGACAGGGAGGGATGCTAATAAGCACTGAGAAATGAGGTGAGCGGCTTTGAAAACGCAAACCAATCACAATAAGAATACCCGCAATTCAATCGCTAACGACAGTCGGTCAATTGCTTATCCATAGAACGGGTGGGTTTTATAAGGCTGCTCTACCCAGACTCCACGTAGAAGGCCATTAGCCCAAGCAGCGGTCTCTTTATTGAAGGATATACATTCATTTAAGTACAATTTGATGCGTGGTAAATGACTAGCAGCCTTACTAGCCAATAAATAGACCAACAGTTTCGTCACAAGTGGTCGTGCATACCAAGATGTGAGCATAGGCATACAACAAACGATAATCCAATAGACGAGGGATGAAACCTGCAGGAGGCACTCGAGTTCGCCGAAAATACTCACGTAAGCTACCTAACAGTAGGTGATGATGCTTAGAATTAGTTGTCCTGTCATACCTAATTCAAACAGCCAAAATAATAACAGAGTAATAAATCACTAAGCTGCACACCCACTCTCATCAACTTTGTTGGACTATGAAAAATAAAGTCATACCACACAGAGGTGGACAAATCTACTGCTTATGCCAAATGAATGCTCACCCAACTTGATTACTGTCGACCAAAATGCAAATTTCAAATTCGAAAAGATCCCCGTCTCCGTGCAGTAGTCTTATTTTTCACTTATTCTTCCAGTTGTAGTTCAAATATGTTGAGCCTCCTTCTCTCCTACCCATGCCACTCTTCTAATTTACTACTTGTTGGACGTCTTCCTTAAGCTCTCTTAGCATTATTTGGGCGACACTCCCAGTCTCCTTTCTCCCCTGATACCAACTTCCACTATCTTCTCGATTGCCCTTTGCTCTAGTTTTCTCACAGCTACATGTAAAGCGTTAGTCAGTCGGTCAGTAATCGGGGAAACAGGGCGATAATATCGTCTAAAGGAGATTTGTCGGGACGAGGAATGTAGAAACTTCACTTCGTGAAACTCATTCCTTTTGTACGACTTGAAATGAACCAAAATGAAGGATTGATTTCCATTGCATGCTTATTTTGTGGCGTTCTCTTCTCCCTGAGACCTGGATTTCATCACTTGTACAAATAACTTAGTTTTAATCGGGCAATTCTAGACAGAAAAGTGAGATCTCTTTATCTATCTATCTGTCTGTCTGTCTGTCTATTTATCTCTCTCCTCCCCATCATGACATCAAATGACTTTTCCCCACTCTTTAAATTGATGACGGCCACTCCAATCGGTGAATAATCCATCCTGTTCACCAATTCTGCATTTTACACTGTCATCGACTGACCCCCCCGATCTATCTTAACTATCTGCTAATATTACGTGGTGAAAGATGCTTCAAAAGGCAAAGTCCGTTCTTTTTTTTGCACCTGCCAAAATAGACCTATTCAGCCGTTCATCCTACTCCCAATCTTCAATACGCCAGATGCAGTAGTTAAGCAACTCGACTTACTTGATTCAGCCACTCGAAAGAGTTCTACCGATGTGTGAAATTCCGAACATTTATAAGGTAATTTCCACCATTATATAGTAAATCCTTACTAACGTGTTTCACAGCCAATGATGCTAAACAAGCGTATTGAATATCCACATTTGGCACCAGTTGCTTTATCATTTAGAACTTACTGAAATGAAGTGATTCAAATGTCCTACAAATATAAGCAAATATACTTTCCATTTTAGAGATAAACTTTAAACGGCGCCCGATGTCAACAGAGAGGGGTCTATTTATTCAAAATGGATCGGTAGCCGAGCAAATTGCTTACGGAATTGCATTCTGTGATAAACTTGATGATTGATTATTGTGACTTAACGATCAATTATTTGAATAAATCTTTGTCATTGCGGAAGTGTGAAATCACCACGAAAACGCCTTCAGACGCACAACGCAATTTAAATCACATTAGGAAATGACACGAATGACAAAAAACTCCTCGATCAGAAAGACTTCAAGGATTTTGTCCTCTTCTCAAAACGAATATCGGCGTAAACCGCAGGAATATATGATTTTATATAAAAATATATCAATCTTTACCCTATATATGTATTCTGAAAGTTCTCTTAGATAGAAAACACAATTTAATAGCCAAGTTACAAACTCTTAAGATATTCACACAATCGACGTAATTTATGGGCGCTACGCCGAAGTAAATGCACATTGCGAGTGGTTCACTTCAGATTCTGTCAGTGTCATATCGCAAGCGGACTTTGTTACTTTGTGCCAAATAGACAGACAAGTGAAGCGGAGTTCTGTAGTTCTACTTTCTCATACGCACATACTTCAAAATAATTGCATTTTTAATTTACAGAAAAATGTCCCGATGAGAGCTTCTGACAAACGCTGGCTTGTCTTTTCATCAGTTGGGTAAGATCAATACCAAAACAGTAAAGAGGAATTAGGAGCGAGAACGGCGAAATATAATCTAGCTAATTGTACACGAATGCTCACAGAACAAACTTCAACGAATACTTCGAAGGCTTCCTAGTTCTTTCACTCCAAAATTGATTTTAAGTCATCAGGTACTAGAAAGAGAAATAGAAATGTTCCATCAATTAAAATTAGGTGACATCAATCAGGATGCCATGGAAATCTCTGGCTAGACAGAGCTAAAACAGTCAACAAGGAACCTCGATCGAAAATTTTGAAGCTTGAGGTTGAAAGTTGTATGCGAATATTCGCAGAAGAGAAATCAGTGCTTCTGCACTGCTGACGGAGTCCGTTCCTCGGACACAACGGTTAAAAAGGACTTTCAATGTCCAATTGCTCCAAGTCCTATAAAAAGACAAAGGTGATCAAACGCTACATATAGGAATGTGATCGTTAACATTCAAAATCGAATTGAATAATGAGGTTCAAATCTCTGATCCCATGGGCCAAATATCACTTTATCCACACAGTTACGTAATCCCCACAGAGCACTATCTTCGTAAATAAACGGAAATATCGCCCTTTCACACAATCGAAGCAATCGAGATACTGCAAATACTACGAGCTAAAACGACTTTTAATGGCCCCTTTATAAATGCTACGAAACAACGGGCGATTGTGAGTGATTTAGACGTCATTTTAAAACGCATCGAATTTGAGGAAATATTCCGCAATATAAGATGTCGCTTAGAGCGAAGTTAAATAAAACCACAGATCCCTCCACCGACAACGATCAGCAAGAAAGAAGGCAACAGCATTGAATAAATGTATCCGTTTACAACACGTAATAATACACAATGTGCCTAAAATAACGCCGATTAGTTTATGAATAGAATAGTTAGTATTTTTAGTGATGTTGAGATATCGATCAACGAGAAAGATACAAATCAAACCAGTACAGGAGTTGATCCAGAGGTGTAGGGCTTTTTCCTCCTCCACAAACACCAACGAATGAAAAGCCAGAGAGCCACAATGAGGAAGACACCAACAACACACCCCGTGACGATGGAGACAACTTGAAATTGCGTGAAGCTCAGTGGAAAATTTGGTTTGATGGAATTCGAACAGGTGACATTGAAGACCTCTTTTGCAACCTGCTCCTCCATGCAGAGAGGCCTCTCCATAGCCTTGTAGTCCTCGTCGACCAAATTCTTCACTTCCACGTTACACCACTTTGAGAAATTCGTCAACTCAGAAGGCACATTCTCGCAGTACCCATCATCTGGTATTTAAGCAAAAAAGAAACAGTGGAAAATCAATATGAGAAGAGAGGGGAAACGCCACAGATCAAGATGTTCGCTTTTGCTTATCAAAAATCTCATTCACAAGGACTGCAACTTTCCCTAGAGTATACTGCAATATTGACAAATAATCAAGTCGACGTGTTGATACGAAGGTTAAAGGGCCATTTTAATAAAGTGACTTAATAAATAACCCATAAGCTATAGATGTTCATATTTTACTTACTGTTAACTGGTACGTTATTCAACTGATAACCAGGAAGTCTGGGAATGGCT
>CAADRB010000037.1:150514-248986 GCA_900708905.1 Hymenolepis diminuta | reverse complement strand
TGAAGATTGGGAGTAGGATGAACGGCTGAATAGGTCTATTTTGGCAGGTGCAAAAAAAAGAACGGACTTTGCCTTTTGAAGCATCTTTCACCACGTAATATTAGCAGATAGTTAAGATAGATCGGGGGGGTCAGTCGATGACAGTGTAAAATGCAGAATTGGTGAACAGGATGGATTATTCACCGATTGGAGTGGCCGTCATCAATTTAAAGAGTGGGGAAAAGTCACTTGATGTCATGATGGGGACGAGAGAGATAAATAGACAGACAGATAGATAGATAGATAAAGAGATCTCACTTTTCTGTCTAAAATTGCCCGATTAAAACTAAGTTATTTGTACAAGTGATGAAATCCAGGTCTCAGGGAGAAGAGAACGCCACAAAATAAGCATGCAATGGAAATCAATCCTTCATTTTGGTTCATTTCAAGTCGTACAAAAGGAATGAGTTTCACGAAGTGAAGTTTCTACATTCCTCGTCCCGACAAATCTCCTTTAGACGATATTATCGCCCTGTTTCCCCGATTACTGACCGACTGACTAACGCTTTACATGTAGCTGTGAGAAAACTAGAGCAAAGGGCAATCGAGAAGATAGTGGAAGTTGGTATCAGGGGAGAAAGGAGACTGGGAGTGTCGCCCAAATAATGCTAAGAGAGCTTAAGGAAGACGTCCAACAAGTAGTAAATTAGAAGAGTGGCATGGGTAGGAGAGAAGGAGGCTCAACATATTTGAACTACAACTGGAAGAATAAGTGAAAAATAAGACTACTGCACGGAGACGGGGATCTTTTCGAATTTGAAATTTGCATTTTGGTCGACAGTAATCAAGTTGGGTGAGCATTCATTTGGCATAAGCAGTAGATTTGTGCACCTCTGTGTGGTATGACTTTATTTGTGATATTCCAAAACACTTATTAACGCAGGTAAAACAGGCAAGCCTGGGCGTTTCTGCCACTGCTTATTTTGTACGTGAAAATTAAGCAGTTGTCTGCATTGTCGACAACTTGCCAATAATAACTGAGCAAGTCCACGAAAGCACTAAACGTCTTCTTCCGGTTAAAATGTTGCCTCTCTGGGAAGACTTAATAATTGAAGAATAGAAATATATGGCGAATAAAGACGACTGAACGTTAGACAGAACACCACTTCCATTTGTTTCGTCTAAGGTAACAATCAAGAGCGGAGTGGGATCGTTCATACTGAATGATAAGAATGGCAGGTGAAACCCAGAGTCGTGAAAATTTACGTAATCTCGCAAACTGTGAGAGAATATTCCCAAAAAATAATTGTTCAACAGGTCCCGCGAACGTAAACCACTTCAAACATACCGATATATGCCTGGACTCACTCAAATCTTACATAGGTGATTGTACTGTCATCGGCCAATCTATTATTCAAGTTTAATGATAACTTATCTCTCTGAAAAAAATGACGATATATTATCTCAGTTCTCCATTCAGAATTGAGAAGAGAGTAAAACGATGTGTCCTCTTACTCGATTGGTTAAACTTGTTTTTCGAGGGGTTAGATGGCGGGACCCCAATCTATTTTAAAGAGATCACAGCGGCGTTTAAAGACACTGTCAGCTTATATACATCTGTCCCTTACATGCTTACCGTTCACGTCCTACTGATAATATATTTCAAGATAATTTCATTACCAATCTAATGCACAACCGGCAACATAATTTACCACATCATTTATTAATCAGACCTTGTAGATAGTTGGTAAATTTTATACAAGCCATGGGTCTCCAATGCCAAAACTCGATATCATCTCAAATTATCTATTTAAACAATGTTACTGTTACGGCCAGTCGGAAAATAGCAGTCAGAAGCAAACATTTAAGGTAAATATCAGGTCACTTTAGATGTACATGAAGTTCTACTGTGGTCCTGCTTACAATAAGAGTGCGTTAGGACTGCGCTTTGGCAGAAAAACGAGAGCTTAAAGAATAATTTTGCGAAATCCCGGGGTTAATTTTTACCTATTTCATGTACAACCAGCCCGTGATAGTTGAAACTAACCAAGTAAAGTGGGTAAAAAGGTTCTGGAAAGGTTAAGAAAATAAGGCTATTTTTCCCACCGAGAGACATAGTATAGTGAATATCCATGACTGCAAATACTTCTTTCTCGAGAGTTAAATATTAAATAGTGTAGTTAAAGTGTTGCCAATCAGAATTTCACTCCGTAACTGGTAAACAATAGTGCTTTAAACTGCTAACCAAAAGACCTAAGAGCCTCACCAGCTCCTATGCGTTCAAAATTAGAAATCGTAAAGTAGAATGATAAGTTTATTCGGTAGATGCAAGTGGGGAACGGTTAACTACAAAATTATAAGACTCCATCTCAACTGTTGGAACACCTTAACTTTTAAGGCAATGCATAAAGTTGAAAAGAGAAAAGATCCATAAATTGAGGCATCGACGCAAATATGGCGCAGCAGCACTTCACACCGTCATACCCCTGGCAAGGCATTTGACAAGAAACTAGAAAAACTCTACAAATCAATAAAAGACAAAACATATTCTTCTATCGGAACTGAATATCAAACTATATTGACAAAGAAAAGAATAATAGTAGTGAAAAAAAGCCCAAAACTTGAGGAGGGTGGAGTAGTGAACACTAACAGTTACGTGCGACATCCTAAATATACAAATATGTCTCATTAATTGAGAGATCAAAATTAGTAGGTATGTACCGTTGGGTAGCTAAGGAAGTTAAAAGGTAGCGAAATGTGCAGCGTTATTTTATTTTAGCCAAAACTCAAAGTCAAATGAAATAATTGAAAGCGGGAGAGATGTGAACACACAGCGATGTAACTGAGATGAGAGTTGGAAACCACTACTCAGAGCAGGCATCATGATAAGATCCTTTTACTTATAGCAAGTCAAACTTCTATGACGTTAGAGGAAAAAACAAGCACAGGAATATTTGGCCAATTTTGGTAAAACCTAGCAAAGATTTCAAGAGTACTGGAGGGGAGATTACCATCTTAGAGTCCGCTGATAAGATACTCGCACTCCACCACAACATTTTCCGACATTTCCATTTACCGCAGTCGGTTGAGTTAGCAATTACTGATTAGTATCATATGTGCTACTGGACAGGGTTGAAAATTAAACCCCACCATACCATCATGAAGCATAAGAATCAGACAGTCACATATTTACTAGAGCATAAACACTGAATGTATAAACTATGTTAAAGTATCCATCAGTTTAAATAGAGAAATATTTTCGCAAACAATCAAGATAACATTCCAATATATAAAAAGAGATAAAATCAGAAACACGAACACGGATCTAGTTCATATGTCGAGTGAACTTGAGAAAGGCAAACAAGTGTGTAAGCATGGTAAGTGCATGCAGAACCGTGACCTGAATGGAGACATTTGCATAATTACGGGGAACAACTCATCGGGTAGGATAATAATAAACCAACAACAGAAGTATGCTCAATGAATGAAAAATAATTATTAGTTATAAAAACATAGCTCTCAAAATGACACAACAAAATCCATCAGATATACCCTCCAAATCAACTCTCATGTCTGAAAAATGATAATCAAATGCCGAAGGATTGATAAACAAAACTGAAATTTAAAAGGAATCAAAGGAACTTACAGACACCAACAAAGAGGAGTTTGAGAGAATCCAGGAGGGCAGATTTATTGGCTGGATAGTACCAATAGACCTTACAAGTGACTCTATTAGCACCCGGCACAGCCACAATGGGACCATACAAGTTAGGATTCGAATTATCATTACACGAGGCGTCAATCTAAAAAGGAGCGAAATTAATATTAAATAAGTTAAGTCTAATTACGAAGTACATAAGAAATAAAAGAACGGCGATTTCACTAATGCTCACCTGGGAGATCGTTTCCTCTTGATTATTGCTAAGTAAACATTCAAGAGCAGCACATTCCGAGTGGGAATTAAAAGAGAGCTTGGGTAAATTAAAATGCTTAAAGGTATATAGGAGAGCGAAATTTTCAGTTTTCAGGAGATCAAATGCAAAAGACGCTTGTTCAACATTCTCCTTAACTTTTCCGAAGGTAAGCAAGTATGCTGAGACACCGCGAATACTTATTTCTTTACTTGGTATAGTTACTAAAACAAATATAAAAAACAAAATTGCTACTGTGAAATACATTAACAATTATAAAGTTATCATTAAAACAAAGCAGACAATGAAGGGGAAAATACAAGTGATATCGAATTATCAACCTGTATGACTAACCATTATAAACAGTCGCTTCAGCGAGGGATAAAATGGAGGAAAAAGTGGATAATCCCAATAGGAACCAGAAGAGATCGAAAGGCATAGTACACATTAACTTAGGGAAACAAAAGAGATGCAGTCTGAAAATGGACATTAAGATAATCACGTACAGATTGTGAACGATGCGGCGCAATAAATATAAGTTCAAAGTACGAAAAAATAGCAAAATTACAATGAAATTTTAAAAAAATGATAAGAAGATAGACACATTAAACGTACTATAAAACCCTTGTGCATATAAGTAAAAAATAGACGAAAAACTTCATTTTATTGGAAAAACTCAACCGAAACAAGTTATATCGAATTCTCAATGAAATAAAATAACGCAAATCCAAACTTAAAAACAGTTATTTTTTAAATTTGTGCCGGGTCATTCCAGTAAAAAAATCTATGGAGGTGTGAACAAACAACAATCTAATGTTGATAATATGTCGTCAAACTTCTATAAAAATATTATTCAAAAATTATTTCTTTTAATTAAATGAACAATAACATTTTAGAAATATTTAAAAGACTCCGAAATCTCATGTATTGAATCTGGCTGCGTTAGCTTTTTTCCAACACTTCTTAATTTCAAGAAAAAAAAATTGAAATTGCCGGTAATATTAAGGATTTTTAGGATTAATTGATGATAAATTGCACATCTCACTTACGGAGACTAAAAATTAGCTATTTCTAACCAGACATAACCATGCACAATTTGGACGGAATCTTACTTATTTTCCCACTGGTTTTCAGTAAAATACAAACTTAAGATCACCCCCTCACTGATGCTGGACAAATTCTACTGTCGACTACCTAAGCCTAACCAGTCCCTAAAAATATCGGAAAATTAATTTAAAATCAAAAGAGAACAACTTCATCCACCGATACATATAATAAATGTTCACCATCTGATACACCGTGGAGGTCGCAGCATAAAATATTAAGATTTCCAACGCTCGAAAACTAGAAAAGAAAACAATCAATTTAGAATCCGTCAGATAGTTATGATTCTCGTCAATTCAGCTTAGTCGAAGACAAGCTGATGAGATATCCATTCTTAAAGACATCATGCGGTCTGACTCACCATATTAGAAAACTGCACACAGTAGAAAGACTTGAACTGGAATTAGAAAGGAATAACGGTAATGTTTGAGAAAGAATTTACACACACAATTGGAAAACACTTACTCATTCAAATGCGAAAAGACACAGACAGTACGTTACTCAATTTCAATGTTGGGAGAGGGGATATTCTCGATGTCAACAATCTCACCTTCATCCATAACCTCCGTCGTTTTGAGTATTGAGGAGGAAGGGGAAGTAGCAGCTAAAGCTTGTAACTTTTCTTTACGACGCTGCTCTCTTTGAATTCTGCAAGGAAGAGTTCAGTCAACTTAGAAAATACCGACACGAGAATGGTCTGTTAATCATTAAATCCAAACTGCCTTGCAGAAACTAGCCCTAAAATTGCAAGTTTTTTTGCCATTTGACTGAGAGTTTAGAAGACAATTTATGTAACCCAAATATCATCGTCCACTCATTTAGTAATTCCTGTGTAACTTAACTTGACCTCATCGTTTACGCAACATTAATATCTGTAAGTATGATGACATAATTCTGTTCTGCCTAATAAATTATTCGCAACAAAATCTTCCATTCCTCTAATAGGTGTGAAAAGATTGCATAGATTTCACAGTCAGCGATTACATAGACGAGAATTTTTTAATAAACTTATATAAAAAACTGAAGTTCCCACAATTACTCCAACAGACATAATTACAGGACTAAGAAGGAAGATTACTTTGCAGGTAAAAACATTTACAAAAGAGCAAACTATAGCAGAGTGTCCAACGATATTTATTAACTTATTAGAATAATAAAATTACTACAGAGTAAGAGATGATTTAATACAATTAGAAATAAAAACCACCGAGAGAATACAAACGTAGAATCAAACTAAGCCAAACTGGCCAAAGACAATTACTAGAATAAAAAATAATTTCATATATCCGATTGGTTGTTCATCGAACCATTTACTGAATAATTAAAATTTCAATAACGTGGTGTAGCTTTAATTCACGCATGGTTATATGGGTGAGAGTTCAACACAACGAACACCGAAACCGAGAGGCATCACAAAGATAATATAAAGAACTCATGAATGATAAATGTGATTTAAAGGGTATCAGGAGAAGAATTGTACTCACCGCTTTTTACGCATTTTAGCAGCGGCATCCTCCCTAAAGATGGTCTTCTTTTCCGCCTTAGAGATATCGGGCGATTCACGAATAATGAAGAAATAAGTTCCTCCGGGTGTACGCCGACGTGCACCATCCTACATTTTGAATAAAAAAAATCAATTCCATATTATCAATAGAAATTTAAGAAATACCTACCGCTGTCGGCAAGCCACCAAGATTTTGTATATCTTCAGTTAAATAACAAAACTCCAATGCTCTTTTTACACCCAGAGTTTGGACAATCTTATCTAAAGTGAATGAAAAAAAATGAACAGTTATCAAATGGGTAGACTGCTTAGTTAATGTTGAAATATACCAACTAAATCAACACGTTGTTCTCCTAAGATATCAACAATTGCTTTGGCGACCTCTTCTGGCGAACTTGCAAAATTGACACCATAGTAACTACGCGAAATAGATGTGTCATATTTTCGAGGTGGAAAAGCATTCTTTCTTTTACGCTTTCTACATGTTTTAGGCTGCATAATGTCGGGACCAGATAGATCAGAATCAATATCACTTATATTAAAAGCATAACTTTCTTCACCCCGTTCAACAGAAATTTCTTTCTAAAAAAACATGTAAAAAGCTTATTAACATACCGAATTTAGATCTGTGGATTTAAAGGCATTTTCAAGAGTATTTTCGTATAAAACTGACTGCCAAACAGTATTTTTAAACTTTTTGGACTGCGGTTCAGATTGAGGGAAATTTCGTCCTAAATTAAATGTCTTAAATACATAAGTAGGAATATACGGATTATTTTAGGGGGGAGTTCACCATCGCTGCTAGCAGAAGAAACTTCTCCACTGGAAAGTTCTCGAGACCCGAAGACATCCATTGGTTAAAGCTGATAATTTTCGAACTAACGCGCATATATGAAATAAATTTAACAACACACTATTCAGAAGTTTCAATTGATCAAAATTTCAGTTAGTTAGCTTTAAGAGACAAAAAACTTTCAAAACCCACATAATTTTTTTCTTTTTGTTTTGCGTTGTCATGATTTTTGTAAACAGTACCAATAAATTTTAATTTTCAACTAATTTTGAACTTCTAAATTTGTTATATCTGTCACTTGTTCTTAACAATCAAATTAATATTATCTCAAGGCTCTCACAACTCCACAATCTCTAGTGGCGGATTCCCTGACTGTGGAAGGTCGCTAACCGCTGGAGTTCTTGCGACCGGATAGGGGAGACTTATCCCGATTCGAACTTGAAATTATAATGGAAACCATTAAGATACGAGAATTGACTTCAGAAGAATATCTGTCCATTTTGGGTTGGCGTTAAGCAAATTCTTGTTTTACACTTTTTTAGAGCGGAAACTTGCACGTATAAAGGGGTCGAATAATCCCACCTCAAATGATCTTGTTAAAAGTATCGACGGCATGCGATCAGTTGTCCTGTACGATGTTCTGACAAATGCAGAAAACAATCTCCTCAATGACGTATCAAATGAAGAAACCGACCCCCTCCTACATTCCGATCTCCTTGATAACTTACACAACTCTATTTCAGATACAGAATCATAAGTTTTATAATATTGTTTATCTTAAAAATTAAATATAGATAAAAATGGAAACTGGAAGGTGTACAATTAATTTTTTATGCCTGAGAGTCGACCGCGGCTGTGCCTCGTACTTTTGCGATCGCATTCAGGACAGAGAATAACGTAGCGCTGCGGAATGCGAATTGAGGGGGCGTACCCATCGGGATAACTTGGATCTTCAAAGTATAGCGAGTATTCGTCGTGGGCCTATAAAAGGAAAAAAACCAATAAATATCTAAGTCAGAACGAACAAACCACAGGAATAAAAGGCTTACATGCATTGGGTGCGTATCCACAATAGCTCGATAGAAGCAAGTCGTCTGAGGATACAATGCAAGAACCAGCTAAAATGATTAAATCAACTAGTAAATGTTGAGGTCACACTGCTGTGACCAAATCATATTCCTCAACATAATTGCCATATTGAAGCTCTTGATTTACTTGAGGAAATGATTCCTTTTACACAAATATTGTTCATAATATTTGCCGGTTTTGTAAGTGAAGCTCGACTAAGTTATTCAAATTCACCACGAAATATCAAATGCAAAGTAGTTACGTTCCTATTGCACATTTTTGTCCGTCGGATACATAGTGGTTACCATGCAATGTCAAGGGTTCAAGTTCCGTCGTGAGCTGAATGGCCAACGACACAGGTGAAGTCTGTCTAATAAAGAGTGCTAGCAGAAATCGAGCTATTACTTGAGAAGTTCGATTACTACATTCCTATACATAAAATGAACATCGAATTTTATCACAATTTGTATTAGAAACAAAGTGATCCTCTTTCAAATAAAAATCTCTAGCCTCAAAGAAATAAGGCTTGTCGAAGAGGTTAAGTCTTTACATCTAAACTACATTGCATACAAGAGAAAAGAATAAATGATATTTTAGATATCAGGAATGTAATTTCATAAGCTAAATAATAGCAAGCGTGAATCTTACAAACGCTTCAGAAAACGGGAGAATATTCAAATGAAAAAACACAAGAACTTAGAGACAAGGTAAAAAATGCAAAAGGAAAAGTGATCGCCTTAAGCGGAGAAAAACTCGACGATATACATCAGTGGCACATAGTTAGAACATACTGTAATTGCAGCTAACAATCCCAAAATATCTACAAAGTAGTAGTAGAGAAGAAAGAAAAGACAAGATGTTAGAACATTATATAACGAAATAATATTAACTGGAAAAGTTCACCGTATAAACAACTGGCAAAAATCTTTATTCGTTAGAAAAAAAGGAATATATCCAGTACAAAGTCTTACAGTTCCTTTGCGAAAAACAGCTTCAGGGTTTAAGATCGGATTCGCCTTCCACTTGGGGAGTAAGATCACCTTGGAACGATCCAGAGTGTAACGTCTAAACAATAAAAAACGTCTCTATAAAACTATGATAAAAATAAAATGGAGTCGGTAAGAACAAACCATGCGGAAGAACACTCGAAAAATATATCAGGCAAGAGAGAAACGGCAAAATTTAGGAGTTAGCATAAAGTTACTTGTCGTTTCTGAAGAAGTGGAAAGAAAAAAATGAAGGCGATAACGAATTTTGTTGAAAAACTAAAAGCACCAAATTAGTCGCGATAATGCTGAATGCAACGGTGATTTGAACTTATTAACTTACTTTGGACTGAATTTATGTAAGAGAGCGTAAAATCAGTAAACAGAGCCAAATTACTGAAAAACGACAAAACTCGTCAGAAGTGAGAGACTTACACTTTGCCTTCCTCAGCATCAACATCTTCAACTTGGAAATTCTTCTTTTCCCGCGAAAAGGAAATCACTTCAGCCAAAATCCAACTTTCATTCGGAACAAATTCAGCATCAGGACACTCCAAGTCAGGCACGAGGGCAGCGACATAATCACCAGGAGCAACCAAATTACTGTCAAGATTATTGGGGGCCCCTATTGCGCCGCAAAGTGGAGGAGGACTGGAAAATATTTTTAAAATAAATACCTGAAAATCCTACCTCTGATCAACGTCTGCAGCCCACATTGGAATAGACCTCGCACTTTCCTGAAGCAGTGACATAAGAACACCTCGTCGCATATTTTTCGGTCCCTTCACCATTTCTTAAATTATTTACATATAAAAATATATAACACTCCCACTTATTTTGTTCTCAATAGACTGTATTTCCAAAATTTTGGCTTGGGCTTTAAGAAGGATTCTGCGAACTTTATTAGACAGTCGGAGTAAAGCTCGCTTACTTTTGTAGAGATTCGGCTTCATTAAAAGTCTCTTGCAACTTTTTATTCAATCGCTTCTTTTGTTCGGAAATGTATTTGGGTTTGTGGGTTTTGGCTTGACTCCAATCTATTGTTGAAACCTGAGATAAACAATTTCGTTCGGCTTTCTAAAACGTTAAAAATATTTGTTCCACATGCCACAGTTTCTTTGCATATTTTTTTCAGTTCCTCCATCTTTTCAACAAGTTCTTTCTCCATTGGCGAAACTACACATAAAATTAAACTTCAAATGAATCCGGCCAACAATAACCAATAAAAGATTAGATTGACTAAATTGGCTCAAGGTTATTTCTTCTGAAAATTAGCAACGGATTACGAGTTGATACGTTCTCTTTTAAAAAAAGTATTTTATTAATTGAAAAACTAATATAAAAGCCACAGTTTTTTCAATGGCCCGGAAAATTAAAATATCTTTGAACCAACTAATACCTGCGGCTCTTCCCCTCAAGGCCATTTAAAGCGTTGAACGTCTCATTGTGAATTCCTGTAATAATTACAGTTATCACGTGTTTCTGAATTATTTTATATGATTTATATATGTATTTTTATTTTAATTCATTTTGATGCCTTTTGACCTTTTGGTCTTTATTTTTATGTCTGTTTTGAGAATGTACATTTTGTTAGTATTAAATACACTTTTCCGAATTTTTTCTCCGTGTTTTCGTAGTTCTCGGATTTTCAGTCTATTCGATGAAAATAGTTAGATTCAACGGTGAACTACTAAACAAGACTCTTAATGAAATTCTCAACGTTGCTGAAATGCGTGGAATTCAATGGAATCGCTTCAAAGAGCTAAATAAACTTCTCAAGGGCTTTCGAAGTCGCGAAATGACTGTTCTCTCAGGAAAGACAGGAGTTGGGAAAACCACATTCGCTTGTGAATACTCTCTCGACTTAGCCGAGCAAGGTGTCCGAACTCTTTGGGGCAGTTTCGAGATGCCTCTTCCTCGAATTTGTCGTACTCTTTTACATCAGTACGCTGGGTAGGTCCATCGAAGATATTTTTCTGACTATGTTATTTTTTTCTATTTGCAACTATTATGTTCTGGTGTGCTATAAATGTAACTATTATTTTTATATTCTAATTTATTGTTTTATTTGTAACTGTGCCTATAGCCTTATAAACTCTGAAATTTTAACTATTTAAGTTCGAGAAGAATAATTTTTATCTTAGCCTATTTCTAGTTTTTCCAAGTTTAGAATATCATGGTTAGATGTAGGGGTGGAACACTATATAAATACTCGAGCATGATAATTCGCTATCTTGAAATCTATAAGGTGCATATGATCAATTGGAAATAATCTAATTGTGTAGACCATCTGATTGTAATCTTTCATTTTAGTGAGACGCTTCATTCCCAGCCACCAATCAGAGTTGCTGCTTGGGCAACAGCCTTTCAACAAGAGCTGCCCATGCTCTTCCTCAACATGCATGGAAGGCCTTCTGAAAAGGAGGTTTTCGATGTGAGTCTCACCCTCTTTCTCCCTATTTTCAATTTCATTGTTACGTGCCAATGATGTAGCGCTTAAATTGTATGGGTACACTACCAGTGACTGCAATGTTTGTATTAGTGGAGGTGTCTTCCTTCTATCCTCTGTTGCAAACAATATACCTGGGAGGGTGTTCTTGATCTGCATTTTTCGTGACTTCCGAGCACTGAATGTGAAGTGTTATTTTTCTTCATAGTAATTCTATTGCGGCGTCCGTTTAGTGCTAACTGTAAGACTCAGTATTCTTCCACTGAAAGTAGGTCAGAGTAGTTAAGGACCGTCCCAGTGCTACTCAAATGTTAGAATAAATTATGAAGGTAGAAACTAGGAACCTTCGATAATATATAGGAGGTCTAGCTATTGTCTTTGGCATCTGAAATCTGTTTTAAGTTAATTTCTGTACATATTGGGCGCATTTATGTTAACTGGAGCATTAACACTTGTACTGTATGACATTTTTTGCGGTTAGGGTCATAACTTACGGCTGACAGCTAATAACAGTCACCAGTTTGTAGATGTTTGAGTAAGAGCTAACAATAATCGTGAATCAGAATACTATGAGCTGGTTAGACCAAATGTATTGTGACGAACTGCTATAAGAATTCAGGAGGGTAAGAGGGAGTTGAGGACGAAGGCAAACAGAAAGCATCGTAGGTGTTGGTGTGTTTCTGCGTGTGTGTGGAAATACGAAAGTGATTTGAGTCATTTGGGCAAAGACGCGAGTGAGGACAAAAGTGCAAGTGTTCTTTTAATGAAACGGGACCATTATTAAAAGGAGGGATGACGTGAACAGGTTGAATGGTTCCAGACATCGCCACGGGGAAACTGAACCCTTGCAGTGCCCATTCAAGGATCAATTGATTATCTTATTTCGATAATTAAAATAAACCACTGTGAGGCCGAGATAATTAGGTCTCATTGATTAGTGATGACATAGATAAAAATTTCGGGAACGTGTAATGCTTCGTCCTTCATATTCGATGTCACCAATATAACAAACAGACATAAATACTTTCCTTTTGTAGGCATTAGATGAAAGCGTAAAACAGGAGGGAGTTGAACACGTAATCCTAGATAACCTTCAATTCATGATGGGCTGTGGTGGGACGGGAGGCCGAAGTGGTATGGAGGAGAAATTTACCCGACAGGATCGTTTTGTGGAGCGTCTCCGTGCCTTTTCTACCGATTCCGGCGCACATCTCACTCTTGTTGTGCATCCACGAAAAGTGGATGATGACCATCTCCTCAGTATCGCTTCACTCTACGGTGGGGGGAAAATTAGTCAGGAGGCGGACAATATCATGCTTGTACAAGAAGAAATCGGCACTGCTGTCCCAAAAAGATATCTTCAAGTGCGTCATGTTACTTATTTTAAATCAGTAGGCAAATTTAATTACAAAGTTTTATTGTCTTTTGCATTGACTCCATTTCTTGTAGTCGGCTAATTGGACTGGGTGAATTGCTTGTTGGTATTGAGTGCAATTAATTTTAATTTATGGAAGCATTCGCATTGCTCCCACGGTACGAGTCTGGCATTGCTCTAAGTACTAGGGCTGCTTTTTTAATGTGATCTTGTGTTGAGAGTAGCAATTCGAAAAGCAATAACCAATGGAAGATCGCTAGCTAATTAACGAGTTGTTTGTTTTTACTCTGCAGTAGCTGTAATTCAAATTACTGTTTGAATTCTTGAATTTTTCTGATACGTTTAACTGTTGATGCAGTCCTATGTCATTTATCGTTTTTAAGTAAAATGCTGTCTACACGATACTTCACATTTTCAGCATATTGAACCTTATTCTATGAGAACTTCTTCTTCCTTTCAATACCCTCATCAATTTATTTTCGTTTTCTTAACGCCGTACATGGAGCCTTACTTTGTTATTCTACCCTCTTTTGTTTGGAGCCTGATGCTCTTTATCTCCTAATGAAAATACCTGCCTACCGTCCTTGGCTTTTCCTAACTTATAGTGTAGTTCGTAATGACTTATGAGTGGCAAAGTTCTGGCAACTTTTCTCTGTCCCAACCTGTGATGCACCTCCAAGAGCCCTGAAATATTCTGTGTTCCCATGCTGAGCTAAGGGATAGAAGGGTAATTTCCTTTTCTTAAAGTGTATTATACTATTCGAATAAGTATTCACAATTCTGAACTCTGCCATTTTTTGCTGCTTTGTGGGTTGTAGATATGCTCATTCGTTCAAAATATGTATCACCTCAGAGGCTCGCACTGAAGGTATTGGGATGACTTTCTGATTTAAGGCGTTTTAACCACCCTTGCCGATAGTAAAATCTAAGAAAATCGGAAATCGGGCACTTGAAGTTACTATTGATCGTTATATTTGTGGAACTGTCAGTGGAAACCTTTTGTCTTCTTTCCTGGGAACAGTCGCATACAATTAGCAACTTTGGATTTCACTGTTCCTGCACCAGTCCACTTGAGGTTGGGTTTTATACTTTTTGATATGACATTGGGTATTTAGCCATGACAGTCCGATAAAACCCAAGGCTTCCTTGCCGTCTTGAGTGGTTGACTTATGTCATTACTTACGTATTCTTTCTTTCTGGTTTCTAGTGGTATCTGATGGCCCGAAAGAAGTTTGAGTAAAGCTTTTAATCCTGTTAACATTATAATTTGTGCGTTGATGTAGCTAAAATCACTATCTTCCCCGTTTATATAACTGCAATATGCTCAGAGAAAATGTTTTCTACCCTTCAGATAGTGAAAAATCGATACGACGGTACATTGGGCAAGATGGATCTGAACTACAACCGATCACGAATGTCCTTTCGACCTTCCACACGCACGTTGGAAGATATTTCATCTTCTGAAGCTGTCGATTGATAAACCTCTGTCTTGAACAAAAAAACGCAATATATTTCATCTTGATGTACATAAGAATTTTTCACATCGCCCTCTAATCAAATTCTGGATTAAATACAATGCATCATTTTTGACACATTTTCAGACCCTTTGCTCCAATAGTCAGGCTATTGCCTTTTCGTGTTAAACAAGTAAATCCAAATTCAGACATCACATGATGGAGTAGCAAAAATGTTAAATTGCGCGTCCTGTAGACGAAAATCACATTATTGGAATGGTACGACAGTATTTGGGATGAAACTGCTTCCATGGTATAAATGCAAAAAATCCACTTTCGGTCATGATTGAAGGGTGACTATGCATTTTCCGAAGTTGCCCTCTATTCGCATTCTCTATGACAATACTTCGATTTGCGGCCATGTCGCCGCAGTGACGTCCTCACTTACATATGGTACAACACTCCCGTCATGTCTAAATGCGTTTATCGGTTCCCGCCTCTCTAGAACGGCCTCGTTTCACTTAAAAGTACATCTGTGCTCATGTTCTCACGCGCGGTCCTACGCAAGTGAGTCATATAAACTGTCTTTTTAGTTCCACTCGTGTACACGCGCTTGTCATCTACCGGCTCCGAAGCTTCCCTCTCTCACTCGCTTGAATCCTCATTGTGGTTTTGTCAATACATTTTGGTCTAGTCATCTCCGTGTTCTGCTCTATAACGGTTGTTGGATGTTAGTTAGAGTCTTAGCTTCTACCATCAAGATCTGGTTCATCACCTCCAACAATTTGATAACTCCTAAATTTGTGACCTCGGTTCTCATTAGCCCCAAAAATAGTTGCTACATGATAAAGTAAGCACTAAACTTGTTTGTTTTAGAAATGGGAATGCTTTCACATTGAACAACAATAGGCAGTTGATGAATTTTGCAGTTTGCCGCTTACACAACTGCAATGACGTCCAAAAATAATCAATTTTAGTTAAAAAAATTGAATCAAGATGTTTCCATAGACGGTCTTTTACAATTTTGACGGGATAGTTTGATTTTCTCGTTCCACTTCGCCTTCACCAGAAGTGGCTGCTCTTCGCCAATCGATCCTTTCTAACAGAAAAGAGACTTCAGGTCTGCGTAATTTGCTTTTTCCATCATTAATTATACAGGATAACGTGTTGAAGGTTTGTACTAGCAGCTAAGTATCGTGTTTCTCCCTGGCTAATCTTCAGGCTGTACATTCTGTCTTCTACTAATCTTCCCTGCAACAACAGGACCGATGAGATGGCGGTTTCGATCAATAGTTTTATTGATAACAAATTTGAAAGCAGGGAGTAGACTGGTCAAAAGAGGAGGTGATCAATGAAGCCGTTGAATTCAGAGGTTGCAGAGGAGGGGAGTGAGAAAGCTAACAATTAGTTGTGAATAGTCTGTGGTATGAATGCAACTACAAGGGTTTTTTATATATGGCTTGTTCCAGACTCGATAGGGTGCCCAAAGTCCTCGTTGTCCTCGATCAGTGAGCATGTGATGGGCATGAGGGTAGGGAGCTTGAAGCCACGTGTGTGTTCTCAACAGGGGATCAGGAAAAGTAAGATAGCAAGCATTCGGTGACCACACATGGGAAAAAGGATTGACAGAAAATTTGATCCATTTGGCCACTGTAGCTCATTGAGCTTCGTTCATTACTTTGTCTCAGTTACCGATTATCAGCCTCAGCCACTGACGAGAGCGCTTCTTTTAACTAAAACCTTTAACTTCTCAATCATTTAGCAAGCAACTCCGTATCTACACTTAACATGTCATGAGAGATAGTGAAGCCTTAGTGACAGGTAATGTCATGCAATTGCGACTCCAAAAAAACTCTACTTTGATACCATTTAATCTGCGACATGACACGTACCAGGCTATTTCTAAGAAAAGATCGGTTAAGCAAACTGACAAACTGTTATTTTATTGGCTTAAAAAAAAAGGGTCCAAAGCTGGAGGGGAAATGGAGAAAATGGATGTCACAAGAGATAAAGATAGAAACCGGGAGCGCCTTACGCCTAGGAAAGAGAGGGACGTTTCTGGTCGGCATTGTTATTGCTCTCACTGCAATTTTCCTCGGTTGCCTCATCAGAAGACGTGCGTTTCTGATTGGCTGAAAGGTGGCGTCTGTGTTTCTCTAAATACTGACTCCATTTATCGTGATTCAGCCGCTGAAAATCGGGTTCGCGCTTAGCAATCAACTCCAGATAGTCTGCCAAATGCTTCAACTCCCGGTCCTCTGCAAAATTCACATTTGCATCCCGATAAGAGTGAATCTAGAGAGATGAAAGACTCACTAAATTCTTTCCAAATCCGTACACCCAATCGCAAAAAAAGACAAAAGGAAGTGCAAAAGCCATTCTGAATCATCAAATAACCAGCGCACCAGTACAATTAACTAGAATTCGATCAAACCCCGCCATCTTTCTTTGTCTGTGTAGTGACATCTCTATCCATCCGTACTAATTGCCAAACGAGTATTCCCGTTTGAACTTTTCCATTTTGCACTTTTAGAAGAACTCCGTAAGAATAATAATACAAAATTTGATAACCCTTAGGCGGAAGGTTTAGGCAACTAACTATGAATACACCAGAAAACAATCTGATCTCAGAGAGACGAAGCAAAATACGAACGAAAGGCAATCATTATTCAGCGCGTAATTAGGCTCAAATATACTTGCCTTTCGATAAAAAACAAATAGAAGCAAAATTTCACAACGAATAAACTAAGAAGGATCTCTGTTCTTGATTCCTATAAAAAATGATGATTTGAAATTTCTCAATAAATTTCTCAGGTTAAACAAATTATCAATAAGCTCATATAAGTTTTCATTCAGGATTCAAATCCCAAATTTAAAATGAAGAAACCACACTTTTAAGGAAAATCTCGACAAAGTACTGAATCCATAATCAAAATGTGATAAGTGAAGAGAATTATGATCGACATTGATAAGAGTGTGGAAAAGCAAAATTAACTATCGTATGTGTCAGGAAGTTCAAGAGGTGCCAAGAGTAAAATTAATTCTACAGTGGAGAATACAAATATTCGCCAATTTAAAGCTTCAAATTTCATTAGAACACCTTCTAAGAATTGAAATGGAGTAGTCACAAAAGTGAACAATAAGTAAAGCGGAAACTGACTGACATAATTCGCGTGCGGAGCAAGAAAACTTTTAGTGGCTTCAAATATAAACCGAAATTCCAACAGTATCAAGTAAAAAGAAGGAAACCGCGCAATTAAATAATAACGGCGTGTATAAGCTATGTAGGGAATATTTAACAACGAAGACTCCTGTTGGCAACTTTGCCGAAATAGCATTCTTACCGGAAATCTTATATTTGTAATCAGTTACAAACTAGCCAATTAACGAAGGAACTGTGTCCATACAACCCCAATTTGAATATGTAAAAATAACCCACCCGAAGTCCTGAGCCCGGGTTCATGGCGAAATTACGGCGGACATCGTCAAACATGATGGTATTCTGTGGTCCAAACTGGGGAAACTTTCGCCAGATTACGGCTAACGGTTTAACCTAAAGAAATAGAAAAGATAATTCGAGCGGTTTTAAAATACAAAAATTTGCCTTTTATTCCAACTTACACTCTTAACGCCGTGATCAGGAAGATTGACACTTATCATTGCACCGGAGTCAACAAGAAGGCAGATTTTGAAAGGTCGATCGGAATCGTCAAGATCAGCTCCGAGATTGCGTACATCATCCGGGTTTTCATCATCAATGTTGTTCAAATGCCGCTGCCGAACTCGATTGACAATTGTCTGGGAGATCAAGTTCATCTGGCTAGTTTTTGCTAAAATCCACGTCATACTAGTGGCCGACCAAATAGCAATATCGTAACACTCATAAGATCTCGTTAAAAACTGGATAAGGTAAGGTCGCATCAAGTGCTGTACAGATTCGGCAGGAGTTAAATGATCTAATAAAAAATACTTCACAAAATTCGCCGATCAACAAACCAAAAATAGTATAATCAATGTCTAGAACAAGTAGCCGTTTTCCTGGTCTGAATTCGGCTATTTTAACGAACTTGTAGGATTTACAACGTTTCTCAAGCTTATCTAAATTTTCAGGACGCTTGAACACTTCTAAATCCTCTTCTGTGAAATCATAATCATCAATAATATCCGGAGGATCAACCGCAGTAATTTCAATAACTCTTTGCTGAAACAATATTAGAATATTAAATTGCTCACTCTCTCCTCATCAGTACTTCCCATCAGCATCCATTTCGTATTCGATTTTAAAATAACAAATCTCAGGGGAAGTTCGTCGGAGAGCACTTGACCTATTTAATTAATCATGAAGGAGGAAAAATTTGATTACCTTTTTCAACCGTTAATCCCAGTAGTTTCTGATTCTTAGGTGGGACATTAGTTAGCTCGTACAGTTTCTCCTTTACATCTTTTACAAGAGAGGACTTTGTGAAGCCATTCAATTCATGCAATGTTTTTCCAAATTTAACTTTTATCACACCAACGGATTCATCTGTCATAATGCAACACAACAGAATAATCAGCTGAGTTCAGAGGAATTTTGGTAAAGGCGGTATTAGATGATGGTAATTTGATCGGTTAAAGGTTTTAAACTAATTAAAGAAATACTTTATCAATTTACATCACATAAAACCATACAAATAATGAATTTTCTATATAAAATCTAAAATACCCCATAGTTTATTAAGAGGTTAATTCTTTTAACTACCTGCCTTTACTAGAATGCTGCTTCCACTAAACCAAACTAATTAATTCAATTCCAAAAATCGGTTTTTTGGCACATAGACAGTATTTAAATCAGTTTTAAATCATTCCACAATGATATATTCGAACACATAAAACCTTTTTCTTACAATTAATGGAAAAATGTTGGTATCATTTTGGGGATTAATAAATAAACTTTATTTCACTAAATTAATTAGTTCCCTAAAGGTAACTTTACTGAATCGTATATTATCTAGGTAATTGCACTCTTTATAAATACAACCCGACAGAATCCACAACTTGAGAACAGGAAACATGTTTCGTGTTAGATTTATATTATGCGATATTTACAGGCATAATTGCTATAGCCAGCAGGTGTCTATCAACACCTAGCGATAAGAAATGATTGGATGGCGATAAGATCTCCACTATAGTGTCCACAGACGTTCCCACTATGCGTTTGCGTGTTTGCACATAGATACCTAAACAAGTGCTGATTATCCTGCCGAGACACCAACAACTAGACATGATTGACGTCCAACGAATAAATGTTTCGTATATGAACCTAATTTACATATTAATAAATTGGGATGGCCCGCCAGCCACCTCTGAACTGATTTGGCGATATGAGTGACTTGACTCATTCCAAATATTTGATCGATATTGCCCTGATAGACCTAACGTTATTACAATAATGTAAATGAATTCGTTCAAATAAAAAGGAATTAAGGGGTGAAAAATGCTAGCAATAATTCATAAGTCCATTTAGCACACAACTTTCCAACGCTCATTTTAGGTAGAGGGGGGGGGGGATCATAGAGCCTTTCCGGTGGTAGATTCGAATTCTATTGCCCTCTACGTTAGCTGGACAAAATCACTGTGGTTGGCCATCTCGCTCATTGAGTGGGCGTCTACGGAAATCTAACCTGGAACCTTTGCCATGACGGGCGAGTACGAAGACCAATGCGCCAGTGACACACAAAGCTAGAAAATAAAGAATACTGCTTTTTGAAGAAAATGTAATTTTCTTATAAATAGCGCTTTGTAATTGCATTTATCGAAATCTTAGTTCTAACATTTTGTACCACTATAATTTATTAACCATGATAGGATCTTGATCCATAAGTAAACAAACGCCAAACGTGCAACAGCGAAGCAATAAAAGAACTAAATTCAGAAAACAAATTTATCTTGATGACAAAATAATTTTGAGCGAGGTAATTAAATTAAGTGTCATAAGTTATATTATAGTTGATGTAATCTGTCCTTCTCTGTAGGATACCGTAATCGACTCTTAGAATCTCTAAGACATTGCACTAGTTACAAACACGACCCCACAACACCGCAGTACAGAACGACCCAAACCAGCATGTCAAAATAAGACGCACGTTTTCATTTCGATAGATCGAATGGTCTTATGCACCATTTACAACCGTAATGTAGATATATTCGTTCGAATTATGAGAAGCAGAAATCAAAAGGTGGAAAATGGAGAATCTTGCATATAAGAATAATTTTGGGAAGAATATTATTTCTTATATGTAATAATATTCAACATTGCCATAGTATTTAATAGTAATGCACTCAAAAAGTCAATCAATGAACTAATTTTCCTAAAGTTCACGTTCGCTTTGAAATATTGGACCCAGACCATTCCTCTGAAATAGGTTTTACGACGGATTCTAGTGGATGAAAAAGACATTTCTTAATTATGTCGTATTATTTGTAAATGAAATGGACAACTTCTCTACTTTACGATTTTCCAGGTTATCTGACAATTTGGATGCCCATCTTAATCGGCCCCAATGTAATGAAAAAAACCAATACCATCTTGTAACAATTTCCATAGTGGAAATTGCTTAAATAGACCCTTGAATAAATCTTAGTAATCCACTCAGATGTCCAACTAGCTGTCGACAAGTACAATAAGCCTCGAACAGGGTCCTCTTGTATATATTGCCCTCAAAATTAGCTAGGCTACGTCCAAAGTAGCGAAAACACAAAGAGTATGGTGCGGAGAGAGTTTACTGAAAACTCCTAGTAATTATGAGGATAATTAATGCTATAGTGTATGAACATTGCTGATTGTCTGAAAGGTCTCTGCACACAGACCCGCGCTTGCTCGATAAGCCATCAGTAGCACGTGTGCAATGTTCTAGTGCCCGCGAGATTCTTTTGGACAGCCTTGATAGCGTTGTACACAACACGGATAAATAATGTTGGAGCAAAGATAATAGCTAACAGTTCACAGCTAATAAATTACAACAGCAGTAACAGCCCCTAATTCGTAGCTGTTTGAGTAAGAGCCAAAAGCAATTGTAAAGCAGAGCACCAGGAGTTGATTAGGTCAAAAATGTACTCAAGGTAACCACAAGAAGTTTGAAATGGGTGACAGAGAGGGAGATAGAGAGGAGAGCGTGCTAAGGAGGAGAGTAGATGAGCAGGACGTGCAGGAGCCGGCAACTGACCCACATGTGTTGTTATTGTGTGGAAAACAAAGATAACTTTTATGAGTCACTTGGGTAAGGCCGGTATCCGATGCATATTTAACTAATGCCAAAAAAAAGAAAGTGAAGATATTTTTAAACACAAAATAAGAGAGGATAAATTCGTAAATAGTAGTCCAAACTAACTGTTGATAGGGTCCTATCTAAGGGGTTTCCGATTAAACTAAATGATTCAGAAATCGTTTACTTTTTAAAATCTGAGGCTTTATTTCTTTTAACTTTTACCGTATTATAAGTCTGACGTGACCCTAATTGCTATGACTACCGTTTTGCACAGCTTTGTACTAATGATCTCTCTTCATTTTACCATTGACGTGATTTTACATTCAAAGGTTATGTCTAGTTAGTTACTTACAGGCGGCTTCTTTCCAAAGTGGGTGAATTTTACTACGGCTATGGTGCCACAAGCTAAACAGACCAACAGAAAATGAAGATGCATATTAAATGAAGTCTTTCAGTATATATTTCGACATCGCTATCTCCCTACATTTTCTTTAAAATGGCCTTTCTCCAAGGGTGGAGGTTGTAGGCATTCAAGTTTATGTTTTCACAAGAGCATTTGCAATATTTCTTGAAAGATTCTTTTTTATTGCCTTCTTCCATCTTTTTCTCCATTTCTTCGTACTCTTTTCTAAGGCGTAATTCTTCCATTTGCTTTTCCAAATTCATTCTTAATTCCGTCCGTTTTGCTTCTTCGACAGATTTAATTTGCTTCTCTAACTCGTTGTGTTGCTGCTGGATTTCGGCTAACTCCCTAGCTTCCTCTTTACTCTTTTGAGCTTCTTGGACTTGACGAGCTAACACCTCAAAAGCTGCCTGTCTATTTGACTCATTGTTTTCTGTTTCTAATTTCCGCAAATAACATCTGCGCGCCTTCTCACGTTCATTTCGTTCAATGCGAAGTTTTTCAGCCATCTCGAAAACTATCCTGTCAATTTCAAACTGTTGGCGATTTTGATGATCACGTATTTGGTACTGATATTCCAAGAATGACTTCAGCTGGTTTTTTAAGTCTTTTGCCTCTATTCTCTCTGTTTTCGAAGATGAAATCGGCATCCAATATTGGCTGAATAATTTTTCGATTGCTACGTCTCTCTCTTTATTTTGTTTTTTTCTTAGTTTCATTTCTTCCAGTTGAGCTTTCAAATCCTCATATAACTGTCGTTTTCTTACAATTTCTTCCTGTTTCCGCGTATCAGTTTCAGTTTGCAAAACTCCTTTCATATTTTTTTCTTCCTCAGACTCTTTATTTTTAATTAGTTTACAATCCTTTTCTTTTTCAGAAATCTGCTTAAGTAGCTCAATTTGATGCAGCCTTCGATTGTTAATCCTATTCTGTGTTCGATCATCGTCAGCAGTGAATAAGTTTGCGCTAAAATTATTGCCCTGTTGAAGTAACTCAGCTTCACGGCTTTTCTCGTAGGTTTTTTGCTGTTTCTTGTACTCATTTATAGCCTCCTGGTCTTCCTTGGTAAGTTTATTGAAAATTGTTGGTCTACAAAGACGGTATTCTTCATTATTTTGATTTAATAATCTGGTGTATTCTCGTTTTGCTATCTCCGCAGTCTTTGTTATGATTGATTTCCTTAGTTTGTTGGCTTCGTCTATTACGGCTTCTTTACGAGCTCTTTCTTTTAGCTGAAGCAAATCCGCATAAGTCATCGCATACTCTGCATTTTCTCTTTCAAATAGTTCTTGTAGTTTCCTCCTCTTCGTCTCTAGCTTGATATCATATTCGGCTTTTGCCGTCTGTAAACGACTTGCTGTAATCGACTTTTGTAATTTCGCATTTACGGGACACTTGCCCTCAAATGGCATCATGAAATTTATATTGTGACCTTAGATAAATTAGTTTAGATTTAAATTTTTAAATGGAAATCCATTCCATGCGCATGTAGACCATTTAAATGATCCGGCGTGAACGTCGATTTTTTAAATTTAATTGTAAATTGCTGGTGAATGGAGCTTGGTAAAGGTTCGGATCAATTATTACTGGTTATTCTTCACATTCTGAGATTTCAGTTATGACTATAGAAACCAGTCACAATGTGAGGATAGAGATAACTGGATATGACCGATAACGCCCAAATAAACAAGTGCATTCAACGCAGTATTTTGTGAATTGATTACTTCAATGGCCCATATTTCCTGAATAGAAATTTTTGCATAAAATCCCATTGATTACATCACTCCTTGTTTTTAATTTTTCGAAATTTAAAATTATATTACTTTTAGAAATGCACGGCATGACTATAAGACTATTTAAATATGATGCATACTTATGTGATTTAAGCATCTCCGTAATATTACTGATGAATAATATTAAGTAATAATATTTTTTGCCTATGACTCGGCATTAATTAAATACTATTGTTTTATTTTTTCATTCGCGTTGGTCTTTTATTATGCAGGATTACCAGACGTCACCTGCGGTGAACGTAGGAAGACTTTCTCGACAAAGCTTTCGATGACACTCGATACAAAGGATTCTAGTTGTGATTCATCTGATAATAGTATAATTTATCGCAGTGAAATTTTTAAAATTTTTCTCAATTCCAGAATTAAGAGGACAAGAATCTAACAGTTGAAATAAGAGACTAGACGATTTAGAACGCAGTGTGAGCGCTAGCAAAAAAAGAGATGTTATGGATATCCTTTCTAGATTTCCAAGAAAACATATTTAATTTAAAATATTTATCTCAGTTTGATCTCTACGTCCGATTTTTGGACAAACTAAGAGTAGTTTAACAGTATACTTTACCACCAATATTAATTATTGATTTGCTACGGATAGAATGTGTTAGAAACAATAAAATAACTACCATGGAGAATGCGGTCATTTTTAATTTGAATTTGCAAAAATAAAAAATGAACATAATTTTATTTTATAAATAGGTGATTTCCAAAATTCAGACCCGGAAATCACTTAACTAACAGAGATTTTAAATAAACTTTCGCCTGCATGTAAATGTGAAAATGAGCAAGATTAAATTTGGATTCTCATTTGGTAGGATAAAAATCCTTACTGAGTAGGTTGTGAAAGCAAACCCAAGAAGAAAGGAGTAACAGTGGCAGCGGTCACAAAGCTAAATGGACAAAATTGTATAGGATAAATCAAGTATACGGTATAAGTAATAAGATTAAGAGGTGGAAGCCCACCTGGGGGATTGTATTCATGTGATTATTTTAAAAACTCGCCTTTCCGTCAGGTTTTAACTTTAACTTCGTACACTGATTTCATTTATAAGTTCAATTCATACATAATTGAGATCTACATTTATAATCTACAGAATTCCATTCAACTGAAAGGATACACCAGTGATATATATACATATATATTCAAGGGATTTCTATCAATAATTAGATCATTTTTATGATGCGAAACCAAAAAATATTAAGAAATATGATAGCTAGGGGAAATTTTACTGATATAACAGGAGAACAATCCTCGAATTTGTGTTTATCACGAATAACACTCGATCAGTTGACAAAGGAAATGTGTTCTGAATGCAATGATCTGAATTTCCCCAGTTAATTACTAATAAAATGCAAATCGACTGATACTCAGAACAAGGCTCACGTTTACAATATTAGTTGTGTATACTGTGTTCTATAAATATTCAATGCAAATAATTAGTCCGACTAAAAGGGCTATATATAGACAAAGTTAAAGAGGTAGAAAATAAAGGATATTATAGAAAATTATTATTTGAGAAAAAATATTGTCTTCTTTTTTGAACAATGAATAATTATCTTTATTGGAATTTGCCTTTTATTCGTGCGAAATGGTAAAAGTCAGTGTTTGCGGAACTTTAACCCATAAGCAGAATTGAATATAAGTTTGTCCATAATCAGAACATGTTTTTTTAACAAAATGTAACATAAAATTTTCCCATTTTAGCCTTAGTGTATTATATTTTTATCACCAATTAAAGTTCATGTTCTCTTTGGATTAGAATCACTTGGTGAAGAATAATCTGGGGGTTACAACGTTGTATAAGTGCATATGTACTAGGACACCATACAAGAATATAATAAGATTTATAGATTAGCAGATGAGAAAATAATTCAATAAATTCAACAATTTATTGTTTTTGTCAGTATCTGTAGTAGGATATATCGGATAAAATAATTTACTATATAACGTTAAATAAAAAATATTCCTTCTAAACATTTTATTTAAATTCTAAATACCACTCTATGTCGACTCTTTTTTATGTAAAGCGACCTTAAGCTGCAAAAAGCGCAGTTTGCGATCACATTACCATTTTCGTGATTTTAAGTTTTGGTATGAATAAATGTGGTACGTCAATAAGAAGAATGTTACATTGAATTATTTGTCATGAATTACTTAGAATACCTTGTTTTCTCTTTTGTACATTTTGCTTAACTAAAATTTGCCAATACTAGGCCTTTTTGTGATTTATTTTTATAAATTTCACTTCTGAGTCAAATTGTTAGTGGGGTATTTCCTATATTTATTTTTCATTTATACAAAAGTGGACGTTTAAAAATGCATTTCGGTTGCAATTTTTCCCGAAAACATGCTTTTGGGTACAGTGAAATTACAAGCATCTAGCATTTAGGAATAAATAATACAACTTTGGGAAGCAAAAGTTTTCGCAGATCGGGAAAGCTAAAAGGTGCTCCTTATTTCGTCATTTAAGGTCTTCAAATTTGCAATTGTTATTTAGGATATTTGTCTTTCATATCCTTAATATTTATATGCGCTTTGATTCGCATAGTACTAAAATGAATGTGTTGCGGATGAACAGGATAGTTTTTTACTAGTATGAGCTCTATCAAGGGTAGAAGAAGCTTAGGAAATCGATGTTTGGTGTAGATGGGATCTATCGTAGGTTTTGGTTGTCTCGTCGCTGTCCATTTGTTGATAGTTCTTGGTGTCACCCGCATCTTTTTTGCTATTTCCGTTTATATACGCTGCTCATGCCATGACCTCATTATGCACGCTGACCAATTGGGTCATCGGTCAATTTCGATTTCTAAACGACTTTGGAAAATTGCAAAAAATGAATCTGTCCATTAGAAGAAAGAATTAATGGCATTCAGGCAAATTATACTTTTATTGCCAGCGAATTTCCTTAAAATTGAGATTTTTACTAGAATGTCGGAAGTGCAGGCTTTGGAAGATTCCAATTAGACTTTTAGAACTTAAATGGTTTAAAACAAGTTTGAATTTATGAGAACCTATTGCTAGAATCTTCCTTCTCCTTTTCTTTTTCTATTTCTTTTTGTTGAAGTTCATAAGGCAATTATCGACTTCTTTCTCATTACGTAATTAGCATTAATATCTGGCAGCTATCAGTAGCAAGCGACAGTTCTAAAAGTAGAACACAAAATTTGTGTATGCCAAAGTTTACCGAATATACCACGATGGGGATTAAAGAGTGTTAGAGAGATGAAAGGGAAGCGTAGAGCCAGGAAATGAAAAGACTGCCTGCCTTCCCTTGGTGTGTATATAAAAGGAGGCTCTAGAGTTTCATAGAAAAGGTGTAGCACAAGCAGATGGAAGGGTTCTGTACATTAATGATCGGTTAAAGTGGTCCCTGTTGGCGCCTATTCAAGGTCTACTTACATAGCTTATTCCATTAATTAAAAAAAACCACTTAAGGACACACGGTGGTTCTTGACGGGGAGCTTGAGGTTGCAACAGGGTCAGGCACTGCAAGCGTCACTACGAGGTCGAGATAATTTGGCCCCAGAGATTAGTGATGGCATAGACGAGAATTTTCGAAGCACACAGAGATTCATTCTTCAAATAGAAAGATTTAGTTATATTTCATATGCATTTGAAATGTGTCTCTTCTGAAAAGTTTTCTGTTCCTATACCCAGATGTTGACTTCTTTATAAGTAAGACGATTATGGTGACCACACACTTCCTTTGTTTATATGTTTATTTATGGGATATCTTTAATGAGATTTGTAATTTCTTATTGGAACCAGGCTACAACTAAGGCCTAACAAACGAAGAATCAAACTTCTCGACCGAGATTATGAGTGTGAACAGATAAAAGCACATTGTAAAATTGCGAAAATTCAATAGTGAGAGAGAAATGAGAGGAAAGTTGGAGAGTGAAATGACTTGAACTTGTACATAAGTATAAATTCAGACTGGGTTTTGAAGAATGACTGTCCATTTTCCGAAATTACTTTTTATTCGTATTCTCTGTGAAAATACTTTAGTTTTTCGTCCACCAAGCCGCGGTGATGTTTTTATGTACCTTTGACTCAGATCCCTATTTGTCTTGTCTAGGCGGGTTTATCGATTCTCCTTTTCTCCGTAACTGTCCCCCTTCATGCAAAATTGGTCTGCACTCATACTCTCATGCACGTCCTTGTCCAAGTGACTCATAAATTGTCTTTGTATTTTTACTGTCACAGACACACGTTCGACGTTCATCTGCTCCCACACTCTCACGTCTTACTCTTTCGAATCCTCACCATTATTTGGCCTGCACAACTCTTTGTGGTCTATTTTTTGGAACTATTGTTTGCTGCTGTTAGCTGCTACCTATAGTCTTAGCTTCTACGATCTGGTTGTAGCCCCTACAATTTGGTGGTCTTACAAAACCAGATGGAAAAAAGAGTATATTTGAATTGATGACTAGGTGTTCGCTATCGCAAAGTCCTTTGCAGCTGGTTAAGTTTCAGCGAGTTTCTAACGCAGTTATGGCAGCGGTATTCGAACTCAACGGGTTGTTATATGGATTATCTTATCTGGACAGGAAATTGATGTTCTTGTGACCGACTTAATTTCAGGTCGTCACAGGAAGATAATCTAGTGTAATCCCGTCCAACTTTTTTAGAATCTTCTTTTGTTTAATAGAGGCCTCGTCAGAGTCGACTGAGCAGGCTGCGATTTATTCTACATCTGGATGTTATGTTAAATCTGAACCCAACTGCACAAGTAAGTTTTTTTTCTTATGCCATTTTTTATTTATCATTAAATGTTGCCGTCTAATTTAAGCTGAAGATTTTACTTACAATCATAAAAAGAGAATTTTTCTGGTAATTAGGAATCTTGTGGATAGTGATGGTCGACTTTTAGATGGTGATGATTTGAAATTCATTCGCATAATTTTTACTATCAACTGTGGTTTTCGATAGGGTCAACCACCACTACCACAATGGACGGAATTGTTTCAAGAAGCATTTCGCATTTCGATTTGCGGCATAAGTAGGTATAGTAAAGTGATGTGTGGGAAATAATACGTTGACATAAAATCAGGTATAACTGATTCGAGGCCTATCGACGCACTTCCGTCAATGAACATTGTCCTACATAATACTGATCAGAAGAGAGATATTGAAGCCTCAGGTTTCTCTGTTCTATTTCTTTGCTGAAAAATTTCCATTCAAACAAGCTTGTGGCATTTCATACAACCCTGGAAATGAAATTAAGCATCCTGGATGCCACATTAGTAAGTGGTATAACTGAGAGAAGTGGCAGGAAGGCAGGATGAAGATGCCTAGTTTCTATTGTGTAATATGTCATTATTTGGAGGAATACGATTGAAAAATACAGTGATATACCTATGTGGATCATTATTCATTCAGAAAAATGGACCAGAACACACTTAACGACGTGTCCCTGTGGTGAAGGCAGAGGTCACTGGTTCAGTAGTCATGGTCAAACACCCAATGGACGGAATTGCTAATCGCTTAGTTGTGTCTGACTAATGCAAGGTGGTGGCAGAATTTAGGTTTCTTACCGAGGGGTCTCCATAATAAGTGTTAGAAAACCCCTTGCCACGTATGCTTGGAAATCTGTTTATCAATAGTTTTGAAAAACTATTGTGAAGTAGTGAATCCTAAATTCATTGAACAAAATAGAAAATATTCTCATTGATTTAATAACCTGCTGAGAGCGCCTTCAATTGCCCCTAATGCGTTTTGAAATCTCCTGCTTTTAGTTGTAACTCCGTCTACATCATCGAAAGATAAGGGGGAGGGTTATTCTTCTGAGGATGATGGAAGTGCTAAACCTGGCGACACAAGTGAGTTCGACTAGATCCATAAACATTATTCTTCTATTTAAATATTCTATTCAATTACGACTAAATTCATACTCTTGGCTCAATTTTATTAGTTTTTCCATGACTTTACCACTCAGGAACTGGTCACTTTTTTTCGAATCACTTCTTCATGTGGGAAGTGATTTATGCGCCTACAGTCTTCGTTTCCTTATAGAACATGGCTAGGCATCCGTTTACTCAATCACCTTTTTTCTCTGACGATGAAGATCCTAAATTAATCTTTTTAATTTAGGATTGTCTTGCATTTTGTTCAGTATTTATTGAGATGCATCTGTAATCCATCGACTTAGAGACCGGATGGTAGGAAGCTGTCAGTCCTGGATATGATAAAGAAGACATGGTGACTTTGACCTGTTCTGAGCCTGACGCGTCAAATCTCTCAACTCAACTTATCAGTTGATTAACTCTAAACAAATAGAACGATAAGATAATGCCCTATTCGGGAACCCATCCTGAGGTTTGGGCTCTGCAATAGATGATAACGTAATAGAATTGTTCTCCAATTCTCTAGTCAAGAGTTTCATCTAGTATTTGAAATCTCAAAGGACTAAAATTTTTCAATGAACAGTTTCCGACAAATACCAAATTCAATGCCGCTACTAGTGGCTTGGTAGTTAAAAATAGCCTTAGATTGGATGTTTCACATATTTGGCAGTATCGTATACTTTCGAATTCATATAAACGAAGTTCAATGCACTATAATTCTCGTACCTAGTAATGAAAGTGTTCTTTCTGTTGATCAATCACTTTATCCATCTTGTGTACAAATTAAATTGGTGAAGAAGAGGTTTCCATTTAGCTACAAGCCTTTTGCCTTATTCCTTCGAGTTTGGACGGGCTACTAAAATCAAGGAAGTCCCCGAGATGCGAGTATTCTCACTAAGATTTTTCCATTTACTGACTGAAAGACTTGCCATGATGGTTTGGAAGTATTATTCCTCGCTATTAGTGTTCAACGTTCTGCTCACCAAATTAGACTAAAAATTTCTCTCGGGTGATTAATTTGTGTTGATCCATTCACTATAATTTATATTCCTCATTTCTATATTGGCTTTCTTCTTTTGTAAATAAAGACGAGGTTGTCGCGGATATCGCCAGTCTACACCTCCGTTAGTATGAAAATATCGTTTTTCTTATATCCTTTGACTAACGTTCCTATCTGCGAAATCGGAGGTCGCGGGTTCGATGCCCAATTACTGGAATAGCCAACTGCATTGAATAAGTCTGGCTAATGAATAGGGGTGACAGAAATCGCCTTTCTTATCAGAGAGGCTCTGGAATGCTACTCAAGATGGGTATTAAAAATACTTTCCTTGATGGGCTTGGGACCTGCTCTGAAATAGCGATTTTTTCCCAAAGAAATAATTTGCAAATAAGCTGTTCGACCCTTTGTAGAGTTGAGTAAATACAAGTGCAAGGCATGTGGAAGGTATTTCTCTCGGAGTGACGGCCTCAAAATCCATATACAAAGTGTTCATGAAAGTAAGTGCTCCGCTCATTTAATTACCCTTTTCTCTTTCTCATCTCTTCTTATATTCTGATTTTTATTGCGTTCAATTGACTAGAATGTTCAGTCAATGATACGAGTTCGGAAAGGGATGGAGTAACCGCAGTGGTCAAATGACAAGGGAAAGTAGAAAGAAAGTTGCGGTGAGGTGTAGCACCGTGTGTTGTGCTTCGACCTAGTGTTTTGGTTGGTTAGACAGCATCCTTTTATGTACTTTAAGAGATCATTCAAATTACCTTCTGATTTCAGCCATCAATCATAATCAGGTAGATTGTGACCGGGACGTAATGTCACTGCTTAGCTGGCCAATTAGAGACTGGTGATAACGTCATTGAGCAATTTGGAGAACAGATCAGCTCAGGCAAAAGAAGGAACGACAATGGTCAAAAGGCTAATGTGAGATCGAAAATGAAGGTTCGTCGCGAACTAAATAAAGTTGAAATTAAAAAAATCGGAGTATTTAAGATATATATTTTAGACTAATAGTTCATATTGGCAAGACGGGATACATTGTACTAACAAAGGGAGGTCAGTCATTCTCATGTCACTTGTAAAAATTTATCGCATGACTAGACACCGGAGAAAAGGTTCAGAATGTGAGACAGCTACTTTTGAGTCACGGTAGGTGATGTTTTATATCCTTGAATGTGCTACTTCCGGGTTAACTCCGTCAACCTTATTACGGGGAGTAAATTTCCCCTCCCTGTCTCATTATTCGAGGAAAAATCATTCCGCCCTCTTAGTAGATAACTTGTAGAGAATCAAATTTGTAGAACAATCACTTTACTAATGAGTGATTCCTGTTATTTGAATTGTAATTTCGTTTCTTTTGTATTGTTTTAGAATTGAAACCATTCACGTGCGAAGTATGCGGACAGTGCTTTTCTCGACTGGGTACCATGACGTTTCACAAGAAGTCTGTTCATGAAAGTAATCTTTTCTTTTCTGTGTTACAGATAAAAATTCATCCACTGTTATTGCTCTCAAAGGTTTAAAATGCTTCGATTTTGTTTTACAGAAGTGAAACCTTTCAAGTGTGAGAAATGCGGAAACTCCTTCTACAAAAAATCGAAGCTCCAAAAACATGTGGAATGTGTTCATCTAAGTAAGCGTTCATCTTAGTTTTATTTCCCTCCCCTCATGCCCTCACCTGAAGTCAATTTAGCATTCCACCGTTTTCATTTCTAATTCTTTTACTAGGGACGATTTCTCACGGGGTTAATGTAGTAATCGGTTATTGTGTCCGTGAAACTAAGTTACTATTATTACAGACAAAATTTTAGAGATCAGTTTTTGTTTATGGCCTTCTAATCTCCACTTTGTTTGCGAATGGTCGGTGGCATCGAGAATCCACACAAGTTATGTCGTCCAGAACAATAAAACGGAAAATGGAAGTCAGTTTGGATGGAGCTTTTATTTGAGACGTTGTGATTGACAAGGGGAGAGTTGAGGGCAATGCTCCTCAGATTTCTTTAGGATATTTGAGGTTAATATTTGGATCGAAATTGGGGTATATGCAAAATAAAAAGAGTAATATCCCAATCGGGTCAGACTAATGCAGCAGCTGATGCCATTAAGGTCAACATGATTCGGCTGTGGGAATGAGGTCAAATGGAAGAGCATGAGCTTGATGGATTAATGTTTTTTGCCAGGGTGCAGTGCGTTTCAGTTGTGTGCTGCTTATACCCTTAAGGAAGCAATGCCTCCTGCGGTACAGCAATAAATTCCGAGGTCGTTGTTTAAACTGTTGCTGACTGGAGTGTTCAAAATATTAAGCTACCAACCGTTCCTTGTCGCTAAATTGTTAACTCCGATCAACCCAAAAGTTGGTAAACGAGAGAGTATTTCAATACTCATTGGATTAGTACAAAGGTGCACTTTGTTACCTGCGTCCCGGCATATGTGCTTCCGTAGTTACGTGAAGTCGTTCGCTTGGCCTCAGTAGCAACGTGCTTGGTGTCTTAAACTTTTTCATAGTGCTAATGTTGGTATTTTTTGCAGATTTGAAACCCTTCAAATGCGAACAATGTGAAAAGTGCTTTGCTTTGAAAGACAAGCTCATAACTCATGTGAAGAATGTTCACGAAAGTAAGTTTTTTTTCCTGTATCTTCTTATTTCACTTATCATTGCTTCCATTACGTTAGAGACGTGATGCAGTCAGTGCAATAGGTATAGAATAGGGATTATTGTGTTTGCCGGTGGCTCAGCCGTCAGTCTACCCGTCTGCCAAGTCAAGGGTCACAAATTCGATGTTCATTGGTACAGTGATCGAAATGACTGACCATATTAGTTAATTATGGTTAATAAATCAGTGCTTTCGATGTGTCCAGGGCGTGAATGATAAAGGGTTTAAAGACATCCAGATGGTGGCTTTGACTGTAGTTGGGAGCGTCAGTTAGGCAAAAATGCTCAATATTTAAAATACGCTTCACCTTATTGAACTCATACAAACAATTTGTCTTGAATTTTAACATAATTTCATTGAATTACTTTTTATAGAGCAGAAACCATTCCAGTGCCCAGAATGTGCCAAATTCTTTTCAGCTAAAGGTCATCTTCAAATTCATGTGAACAGTGTTCATAAAAGTAAGTTCCAATTCTAATTGTAAAATTTGGAGTTAATCTGCACTCTTGAAGGGATACTTCGGCACAATTTCGAATGCATTCGGTGGAATTTTGAGATAATTTATTATTTTGCCTTTCCCGGAAAGTGGGTCAGGCAGTTAACAAGGGAAGATGTTGTTAGGGGTAAATAAGTTTTTTTTGACAAGTAATTTTACCTACTTCCTGAACAGAACGAGCGCAGACATGAACCGAGAGCTCAAATCATGGTGGACGGGCCTCAGAAAGTACACTTAGATGAACTCACACGCTCTAGCAAAATCAATTTATCCTTAAAATTACTTCCACTTTTTTCTTTAATTTTTTTGGTTAATAGTTTATTGTCAAGAGATATCAAAGGAGGTACATCGTTTGTGCTCTTGTTCTTGTGGCCTTTCCCTCCAGCTGATTTTGTTCCTGTTTTTTTTTCCTATTTGCAGAGCTTAAACCATACCAGTGTTCCGAATGTGGCAAATCCTTCCCCTACAAGGACAGTCTTAAGAATCACGTGGATGGTATTCACAAGCGTGAGTATTTTGATCACTTTACTCCATTTTGAGACTCTGTAGTTTCCTTAGTAAGTTTTGCCTGAAAAGGTTCTGATTTCGAGAGAACAAGATATTGTAGCGGGTTGATGGCTAACAGCAAAGAAAGAAGAACACGAAGGACTGAGTAGACCAGGTTGTATTGAAAAAACCTCAGTACAGAGTCTCAAGGGGAGATATAGAATTGGAGGAGAAGGATTGAACAACGGGAGATGCGTTTGACGAGCTAGGGTCCCCTGTGTGTGTGTGAGTGTGTGTCTAATGGAAGGCTATTTATAATTGACACTTTGGGTGAGGAAACGCATAAGGATATAATCGTATGCGTGCTTTAATTGGTCGGGACGATTGTAGGAAAAGGAAGGGCCAGTGCAGACAAGACTGGTTAATAGCAGGGCCGACTAAGCGGTGTCTTTGCTACTATCGTCCGAGGTATGCTTACCTTTTCCGATCAATGAGAACTAGGCCAGTTGAGGACACACGATGTCTATCTTTAGAGTGCTTAGGTCACAAGAAAGGTTAAAAGTTTACAGACATAACTATAAGGACGAGATAATCAAATTTTGGTGGTGAATGATGACATAAGATAAATATTTCGGAGAAAAGGGATTCATTCTTCAATATGATAGACAGTAATAAATGTATCAGTTCTTTTTCCAACTTAACTCCAACGAACTCCATTGCCACAATTAAAGATACTCACAGGGACTGCGGCAGAATATTTTTATTAAGAATATATTGAAGGTGACATCTCTGTAATCGATAGGCTAAAATTGTCCCTAAGTGGTAAAGTGAAGTTCAAAGTCCATATGTTTATATTACGAGAGAACGTTGGTAAAAGTCTTCAAGTCCGAGGGCCAATTGAGAGGTAGAAAGTTGGTAAACCCGATACGCGAATCAAAATAACTTATAGATAGGGGCTTAAAGGATGAATCTCTATGCATTTCTGAAATATTTATCCATGTTATCACTAACCTCTGAGGCCGAATTATCTCCACCTCACAGTGGCTCTTGAAGTCCTTGACCCTGCTGAAACTCCAAGTCCCCCGTCAACAACCATGTGTGTCTTCAAGTGGTTTATTTTAATTAGTGGGATAAGCTACTTAATTAAGTGGTCCTTGAATGATCGCTATCCGGAACCATTCAATCTGTTTATGCTACCCCTTCTCTTGACACTTTATAAAGCCTCCTTTATACACACACCACAGGGGACCGAACACACCTTCTTCATTTACCGACTCCTACACTTCCTTCTCATCACCTCTGTCCCTCATCTCTCTCTCTCTCTCACACACACACACCTTGAATCCCCATCGTGGTTTGTTCAACAAACTTGGGCATGTACAACTCTTGTGTTGTAATATCATAGCTGTCGTTTGCTGTTGCTAGCTGCCAGGCCTTAGTTGTTGCTAAAGATCGAGATGACTGCTTAATAATGGAATGAATAGGAGTTTGACTAGTAAGTAGTGAATTCATCTTTACATCAGTCCTCAAAAGTTTGACAAACAAATGTGTCAGTGGTTTGATAGTGATAAGCATTAACAGTACAAAGGTGAAAAGAAACGGCCATTCTGCTACAATCGTCATTAACCTGTCAAGCAGAGTGGGACCTGATGGTTGGCACTGTGTGAGATAAATTATAAATTAATAGTTGCAATTTTGAATATTTCATATTTTCTTAGACCTGATCTTTGGGCATTCAGTTCTTAATTATTATCCCATGCTGGTAATAAATAAATATTTTCATAATTTTATGGTTTGCTGCCCTGGTAATCAACCACTCCATAAATCTGTTTTATTTGCAAATTCAAGTATTCTTGTTATTTTATATCGACTTATTTAACATGGCGCTCTCTCTTTCATCTCTGTGTAGGTTTGAGACCTCACGAATGTGAAATTTGTGGGAAAAATTTCTTCCAGCGTTATAATCTCATCCAGCATATTTCCTCTATTCACAACGGTATGCACAATCTCACTACTTTTTCCCCATCTTATTGCGATGAGTACCTAACTGTCGGTTTTTTTCCAGGTGACAGATTAAACAGACAGAATTGTGCCAATAGGATCCACACTACAAAACTTGAAGGTTTGTTGTGTTGCATATTTACTTATGCTTATCATCTCCTCATTACCGATGGAACACTTAAATTACAGAGGGAGAAGAACTTCAAATTGATCTCAATCCTGATTCCCGGACCTTAGATGCTTGGATAAAACCTGAACCCGATTAGATACCTAAATTTAAAATTTTAACTTTAAGGGATTTTATATTATTTGGAATAAACGATGCTTTTCCGTACGTGTTTGTTTTTTTTGTTTTAGCATGGTCCTTCTCGTCGCTACTTAAGTGTATAACGTAGTTTCGACTCATCAATATTTGTAAGCAACATCTTTTCTATGAGATTTCTATTTTGGTTTTTGTTGTGAAGTGAATTTTTAGAGACTTAGCAGACTTTCGATATTAAATGAAGTATTTTGAATTATACTCTCTCAAGCTTCACTGATAATAACACGGTAGCTACGGATTGAATTTGCAGGCTAACAACTAAGGCCTGGCAGCTAGCAACAGCAAACGACAGCTATGATATTACAACACAAGAGTTGTACATGCCCAAGTTTGTTGAACAAACCACGATGGGGATTCAAGGTGTGTGTGTGTGAGAGAGAGAGAGAGATGAGGGACAGAGGTGATGAGAAGGAAGTGTAGGAGTCGGTAAATGAAGAAGGTGTGTTCGGTCCCCTGTGGTGTGTGTATAAAGGAGGCTTTATAAAGTGTCAAGAGAAGGGGTAGCATAAACAGATTGAATGGTTCCGGATAGCGATCATTCAAGGACCACTTAATTAAGTAGCTTATCCCACTAATTAAAATAAACCACTTGAAGACACACATGGTTGTTGACGGGGAACTTGGAGTTTCAGCAGGGTCAAGCACATCAAGAGCCACTGTGAGGTGGAGATAATTCGGCCTCAGAGGTTGGTGATGACACGGATATGAATTTTGGAAATGTACAGAGATTTATCCTCTAAATTAAGTACTCCAAAAAGTTGCACGGCAACTGGTGCGTATTGGAAATTGGAATAACGCGCGAAGTGGTACTGTCGGTGGTATCAAATATAACCAGAATGTAATAACGGGACTTAACACACAAAGGTCGAGAGGCAGCCGCATGCAGTCAAGGATTATGTAGTTAAATAGGAATAGAAACCACACATTTAACTGGATGAATGGACTGTAGAGCATATGTGAACTGGGACGGAAATTACGTGTTTTTATGGTAAATTTACACGCATGATTTAACTTGTAGGAGTTTCGTCTGTGTAAAAAGTGTCAAAGCACTGAGAATAGTAATTTATGGCAATGAGGTGAATGGTTCAATGTCAGCTTTCCTTACCTTTAAGGAAGAAATATAAAATAATAGCAAATATTTCTTTGACCAAGATGGTGAAGAAATAAGTAATTCAGGTCTCTTGGATTAAATCCCTCCACTAGGCTCCAAAAATAAAAAATTACAGTTATGCATTCACTTGTCCGAATAGACAGATGAAGTGACTTAGCTTGTATTATAAGCCCAAGTCATCAGAGAAGCCCAAAATCTGGCAAAGCAACAAGAGTAATCAATCAATTTAATTATTGGAGGTTGATAAATTATTATTTTGAGCCTACTACCGTTCACAGTTTGTCTATTTGCAAGAAGTATGGTAATAATCTTCATAATCACTTATAACATTAGGTCAAGGTACCGACAGAAATGAAAGTTGGGGGGCATAGATCATGCCTCCGCGGGCTCAGGACAATATTACGGTTCGCCAGGGTTACTGACGAGCTGCGCTATAGGACTCTTCAAAATATTTATAATTTAACCAGATCCCAATTTACTTCAACAGTCTAAATGAAGCGAAGAATTTCAAAATTGTTTCGCTCAGAACAAGGTAGCATTTATTTCTAATATTTATGATTATCTATTGCACAATTAAGCTGAACGCTATTTAGTCAATACGTAAATTTGATTATATAATGAAGACGACCAAAGCTGTATTTAAAGCAGGAAAAATTTGTGGGATGAATACATTTTTTAACTCATTTCGTTTACTATAGGATTTATTTTTATTAATCGTTAGGTTTTTACTACCTTTGTAGAGCTGTTCTGAGTTATTTTTGATATAATTTCTGTAAGAATATATTAAAATTTCCATAATTTTGATAAGTTTAATATTTATGCGTCTTTAAAAGAAATATAATCAGTTGTATTATTAATTTTACCTTTAATGAATACTGGTCTAATTTTTCAAGTCCCTTAACAACTTGAACGACCTTATGCCTCAACGAGCGCATTTTCTAATCTCTCCTTGGGGTGTTTTTTTTCGCCGGATCTAGCTTGCTTTCTAATGAGTGAATTATTCATAGTTGCAAGTAGCAACTGAAATAGTTAATGTATTTCATATTTAAAGTTGTTGTTTGAATTTTCGTGATATTTTATAAGTAGTCCAGTAAGTTACGTTTTTCCAAAATTTTTGAACGCATTATTTAATTTGCGTGCAGCAGTGAAAATCCTAGAAGTTACACTGACAGCGTTTATATTTTCTCGAATAAATGCCTCCGTTACTAATTATTCTATGTATTTTGGCACAGAAAATTTTTTTGTTTTAATTTCGACCAGTTATTCTACTATATATTTGATCTAACTGCCGAGTTCTGAGTATTAAAGTTTCATAGAATTTTCTTTTTTAACTTTGACTTATAATTCGACTTTTGATAACTTATTGAATGGACTCAGAGGTGCCTCGCATACGCACAAAAGCTATTTTTGAATAATTACCTATGTTAAAGTGACATCTGTGAATAAGTTGGCAATTCCTAATATTTATAATTGCTTTTTGCCTTATTGTTGGGCTTTTTTAAGTGTTGACTTAAATAATTTGTCTTGGACTTGTATTTCTTTCTGCAATGGCCAAAATACATAGAGTAGAGGATTTCCTGTGGGAATGCAATCATTATTAAGTGTATTCGTGATTAAGCGGTTTAAGGAGCAATTTATTCCTTTGAATATAATTTTTCTCTGAAATTCAGGCCATGATTTATTCTCCATCTTCGTTTAAATTGAAGCCTGGAGTGCGCGAGTAGCGTTTTGGTAACGTTCATTTATCATTATTGAAATTTAATTTTTATGAATTTATTGAAATTAAACGCCATATCAGAGTAGAATGTGTCGGTTACTTTATTCAAGTGTTTGTAGTTTGTTGGGAACTTTCAGAGGAAAGTGATACACTAATTACTCGAATTCTAAATCTCTTGAGAGCACTTATGCTACATTGGCATACGTTTAGCATCGTCATTTGAAATGAACGTAATTCTTTGTCTGAAGCGGGTGCTAAATACGATCCCAATAAAACAAGTAGGTCACAATTATGTCTGAAAATCTTGTATTTTTTCATGCATTTAAATATTTGTTATATTATAATATGACACGGAGAGTAACGTTCATATGCGTCCCACTTGAGATGTGCAGAATTCTTTTGTCAGGATTATTACCTCTCATGAAGGATGCTGTTTTAAACGGGAAAAGTTGCACACTGGTCTGATGCTGAGTTACGAAGCCTCCGTATTCCGCAAGATCCACTCATTAGCGCCATTCATATTAATCAGCTCCTTAGCTATTAATGTCGTCTGTTCGACTGTATTTCCAGTGACTTTTTTGCAAAAACAGCAATCCTAAATGCAAATGAATTGGCGATATTGGCGCGAGCTTTGTGGAGCGCACATGTTTCACAAGGAAAATGTTGTACTATATGAATTTGCAGTACACCCACAATGACTCATAGGTTATTCACATACGGTGGAACGTAAATTAGTTTTAAAAATTTCCATATTATTATTTCACTTTATTTCGATTTTTGTAAGTTCGTGTCCACAAGGACTGCTTAAACCTCTATGCCTATTGCACCTGTTTTCTGCTTTCCCTTCCTCTCACTCATTCTTTCCCTTATTCCCCTACGATTACCAAATACACCGGTGACGTAACTCAACTCTTGGTCTTCCGGTTTTGGGAAAGGCTGTCCAAAGCTCCTCCCAGCCCTTTAAGAAGGCTATTCAATTTGTATGAACTATTGAATTATCTTTACTATCAAGATTAGAGCTATTTTAATGGTCTTTCCGTAATTACCATAAAAAGCCTCAATTGAACAATAATCATCCTAATGTCTCAAACTATCGGTCAAAAGTCACGAAATAAAATGTCCATTGAATGATGATCGAGGAAGGAAGCTTTCAATAGACGTAAGTCGCCCAGGTGATTGTTTTCATCATTTGAGTTCATTCTGATAGATGCTCTAAGAGCAATTGGGACTCAATACTTCTAGTAATGACTTTAGAGTAGCAATATTCACAACGTTAATGATACTCTAGTTGTTCAATCAAGTTAGACTCCGAACTATCTTCCTAGATAAAAAGAATAAAATAGACGTATTGAAGAATGGTAGAGGAATGGGAGAGGAGAGACCAACTTGAAGAGAAAATCAGAGAGCTGGGTACCAACATCTAAGCATCGTGTATGGACGCGAAGTTGCGTGAAGTAGGGCGAAATAAGGTACGAAAGGAGGCTTTATTCTATACTGTGCATCACATGACAATTAGGATTCGTCATGAGGTCTTAATCTCACGTCGGTCTTGTCCACAGAAGTGCGCTTATTACTTTCACTTCTTAGATTCCTATTGGGTGGCGTGTTCTCCACATATTCATCTCAGGATTTGTCTATTTATGTCATTTAATTGTCCTGAAAGTTAGCCACCCAGCATAAAAGTAGCATTACAGTTTATTGGAATTTTCTGAGTGGTAGTTTAATTTCAAACTAATGTCCCTCATCTCCCTGACATTAAATTTCCTACTCGTAGCTACTTATGATTGATTGAAATCTTTACTACAGTACCAGATAGAGGAAATATGGTTTAAATATGCAGGCTTATTTTGCCGAAATGTTGTGAGGAAGAGCGAGGAAGTTGCTCAGGAGAAGTGGAGCAGTTTTCCGATAGTGGAAGTCTGCTGGATTCCCGATCTCAGGACACTGAGTCTAGTAGGGAAACAAGATCAATCAAGAATAACTTCAGGCAATTACACCTTCCAAGTTTTGCAGTAGTAGCATGTCTTTGAGATCAAGTAGATTGCTAGCCTCTTTACAGAGGGACGATTTTAAAAGCACAACAACATTTAATTTAATTTTATTACCATTACCTCTCATAGGCCTGTGGCGAAAGTGTCTGTAGGACCATGAGTTTGATTGTCCTAAATAATTTTACTAAGTACTCATAAAATTACAAGAAAAATGTCACCTTTTTTCAAGAATTAAGATTTATTCGGAAATTTGTGGCAAAGCCTACTGCACACGATCACGTCTTGAAACATTGAAATCGCCCACATTGGAAGGACCTCATTTTTTCATTTTAAAATGTAAATAACAAATTGCTAATGCAATTAAGAATTAGAATTAAAGATACACATACCCAGGAAAGATGAAATCTTAAATAATAAGTGGTAGCGTTTGTATGAAAGAAATGGAAGATTTAGGCGCCGATCTTTTTGAGTCAACACCACTCCACTGCAGATATATTTCGATGCCCCGATACCTTGTTTGCCGAATGATCAGTTTTATTTCCTTATTCCCTGCATATGCAAACCACGTTTCAGATCACCTGGCAATACTCCTCGAATCTGATCTAAAATGAGATTGATTTACAAAATAACCAATCAGAGAGTGAAGACAAAAAAGAAGTAAAGGCCTAAAAACGTACCCCTCTGTACACTGGCCTCATGCCTGTTTATTTGACTCTTTGCTACGAACTTCTTATCGCAGTATCCGCAACTATAGGGTCTCTCACCTGAAAATGAGGAAGAGATAGACTGAACCAACCATCACAATAGGATGGAAAAAGGGAGATTGTCCATACCGTTATGAATACTGGAAATGTGCAGAAGAAGTGTACTATATTGACAGAAATCTTTTCTACAAATTTCGCATTTATGAGGCTTCAATCCTAAACACAGATAAACAAGCAATCATTTGCGCATTCAGACATTCCTAGAGCACATTCCTAACCCAACTAAAAGCATTGTCAGAATTTCTTTAATTTTTCTCGCTTATTACTTAGTTCATATTTTAAACTTTCTCCAAGTATTGACTAAATAATACAACCAGTAAACATGACTCCACTCACCCTGTAGGGAACGATTTTGGATTTTGAGTTGAGGTAAGATAAGGGTGCAATTTTAATAAAGTCAGTCAGATGACAGTTAGTCTTTAATTTGATCAATTTGTTGTCAGTTTGTTTATCTTTAACAGAAGCGCTTAACCAACTAATGTGATACCAAAGTGTATAATTACAAACTACCTTCTTTTCTATCTCATCTCTCCCACCTCAATATTCTTCCTCTCCTATTCAGAAACTGTTACCTTTGGTTCAAGGTATATTCTTCTCTAAAACACATATGCCATGCAGGTCTACTTTAACTTCCTTCGGATCCGTCAGCTTACCATCTAACTATGGTAACAATGGAACTACAATCAAAATGTATCTTTTAGAGACCAGAAAGCCTTAAACAACAAAAAATACAGGCAAATCATAAGAGAAAGGCCCAGGTTCATCCTGATTAGAGGAAAGTACTTACCCTTGTGGGCAACATTCACATGGCATTTAAGGGCAAATGAGTAAGCGAAAGACTTGTTACATTCGGGACATTGATATGACATCGCTTCTGCAATAGGAACACAAACAAGAAATGCAGGAAATGTGGTCTGTTCATTAAAAGATACTTTAATAAGTAGCATGAGGAAGCATAAAGATCGATAAGAATATGGAAGATGAATCAAGAAGCAAAAAGAGTACAGAGATAAGAGGAAGCGACCATCTTGCAACAATGTCCCCTTTCGTCGAAAATAGCACAGGACTGTGGTTGAGTATACCTTACATCCGAACTTCTCATTGGCACACTGGCAGGTGCTTCTGTATAGGTGTGCGAGGCGGCTAAATTAACCTATTTTCAATTCTTCAGTAGCAATGTACTTGGTGACTTACAAAACAGGTACGTAATAAAACTAAAGCACAACAGTAAACGACAACGACCTGCCACATTGTTTCTAGACCACTAGAGAACAGCCATTATCGTCAGATAAGATAGCATTTATCATCATGTATGACTCCTACCAATTAATACCATTTGTTTTCAGCAATCCGAACAACTCACATTTGGTTTTTAACTCATGAAAACTTCCACCTTCAGTAATCTTTAGCAATTTCTAGCTGCGCAAAACATGGAAATCTGTTGAGCAGCTCACCAATTTATTGCCCTTGTTTGAACTATACATAACCTATCTGTACAAACATGCGTCCACGTCCACACAATCTCTCACTCCTTTTAGCTTTCTTTTGTATTTAACAAAGTTCTTCAAACAGCAGTTCCACTTTTATCCAGCTTTTTGCGGTGAAGGATGGAATAACTAGATCGGAAGCAAGTTATCCTTGTCATTCACCTATTATACTCAGTTAAATATACAAATCAATGCAGAAAAAGGACAGGAAAATATCAGACTCACTTTCATGAACAGTTTTTAAATGTCTTTTCAGTTTATCGTTTCGAGCGAAAGATCTTTCAAATTTCTCGCATACGTATGATCTCAAATCTACAAAATATACCAAAAATATCATACTTAGCGATGGGAATTGGGTTGGGGGCAGCGTCGTCTAAATAAATACCTTATAGATATAATGAAAGACTGAACGATTTATGAGGGCATGAAAGACAAAGAGTTTGACCAAGAGACATAAGATGGTACAAGAGGGAAAGCGACTATTTTGCCACTATCCTCTCCCAACAACAAGAAATGTTAATTTAGTATATCTCCTTTTCTAGTCAATGGTTACTGGTCAATCATGTTAATGGTCTACTCACTTTAATACTGACTAGAGTGATTGCTGGATTATCCTACACCAATTATTCGGCAGCAATGATCTAAGCAACTGATGGAGTATTTGAAGTCCTCGTATAATCTCATAAACACTGCTATTAACTCCAGTCTAATCTAAATTTATTAATCTAGACCAAACTTAACAAAACCGTTTCTTCACTAGATGTGTGAGTATCTACCATAATAAAGCACTGGATACTTTCTATTGCTTTCTTTACTTTCGAAGCTTTTTCAATATTCTCGTTTAATTACATCCAAAAAACGTTGCAAACCTAATGCTGACCTCCCGACTATCTTTATCAATTTGTGCCTGAGTGTAGGTGAGGTCCCATCACCTTTCTTATCGGAAAGATATCAGTAACACAAACTATCTACTATTCACTCGTACCCCAAATGATGTAATTTCTCACATCTAGAACAGAGAATGGATTGGAGGACCTATTCAGCACCTATACACAACAAATAAAGAAAAAAAGTAAATACTTTAAGCTAACTTTCATGAACAGTCCTTATGTGCCTTTTGAGTCGTTCTGACCGCGAGAAGGTCTTTTCACATGCTTCACATTTGTAGGGCTTCAGACCTGCAAAACGCAAAAATCGACTGTAATTGTTGGAATAAGGACCACGCAGTGTGATTCAAATCAGCACCAACACAATCACGTGCTTCCTTCAATTTAAGTTTTGTTCATTTTGGAATCATCACACGTTATTTCATGATGTCCGTGATTTTCTATTACGTACGCGGACGCTTGGTCACATTTAATATTGGTTAATATATTGACTTGCGGAGGATTAAATATCCAGAGTAGTGTACCAAGAGGTGGGGAATAGAGAGATGCTGACGATGTCCGAAGCAAAGACCAATTATGTGTAATGCTGTGACCATTCGCCCTATCGTACCGACTGATCCGAGACCGTCCGCTTATATTCTTCGAGAGGTCATTCAAGTTATCCACCGATTTCACCATATTTCAAACATATATTTAGATCGATTAGGACTGGAACATAATATGACATCGTTGCGTAAGCCGGTCAATCAGGGACTGAGAGTAAAAAAGTATCAGGTCAAAGGTGAATATGGAGTAATACATGGATCAAAAGAAACATGTGAAATGTATAATGGAATTTTCGAAAAAATTTAATTAAAATTGAAATCAATAGGATACACTTCAGACTCATGCGCTACATTGGCTTTCCTACTCTACTTGTCACAATATAAACTGCTTCGATGTATACATCTTATGTAATATATTCATGTGTATATATATGTGCAATTACATTCTTTGTTATTTTATGAAATACAGCGTGTTCGGCCAGATCCATTGAAAATATAAAAAATTATTTGCTACAGCTAACTCCGTCTAAAGCTACGTCGAAACTACCTTTCAATTTTAGGCACATCTCAGTCAGTTCTAAAAATGAATCAAGCTGGTAAGAATTTCACATTTAGTGACCAAAACTGATCTATAAGTTCGGGCCAAGCACGAGACAGAAAAAGTAAGGCTCCCTCATTACTTTTTTATTATATTTTCTTACGTACTCGTTCGGTTTGGAAAGTAGTGTCCCAATGGTTCCTATCCTTCACGTCCCTTGCTAAGCAAATATTTACGTAATCCGATTTCTCCTAACTGTTATAAATAACTCAGATTGATAATATTGACCCTTTAGAAGACTTCGCTTTGAGTTGGTATATAAAGGGTCCTCAGTCCTCTTACCCTTGAGCATTTTTGAATCATCATATTCAAAGAATCGGAAGGAAAATGCACAAACAATGTCATGATTAATACTAATCAGTCATGATGCTGAAGAGTGTCATTCAGTCATATCCAGGACCTTGACTTCTGACTTATCTTCTGGTTCACCTGACTTTAAACTCCAAATCTATTTCTTTTAACAAAATTTTCCTCGCAGAAAAGTGCATAGAACGTGTATCATTTAAATATTTAACAAATGCAGATAGACAAACAACAATAGAACAGGTACCTTTGTGAACACTGTTTAGGTGGATTCGAAGATACTGACTATTAACAAAGAATTTTCCACATTCTTGACACTGGAATGACTTATTTTCTACAAAAAAATATAAACATAGTATGGTATTAATGCGTTATAAATGTATTAAATTTTTAACATCCACCAGTATTTAGAAGTAAGCGAAAAGCTCACTTTCATGAACAGCCATAACGTGATCCCTAAGAGTATTATTTCTAGAGAAGCTCTTTCCACAAACCCCGCACTTGTAAGGCTTCAAATCTGTAAATTGAAATAAATAAAAGAAGCGAGGCAAAATCGTTGACGTAAATATTAATGTTAGAGAACAGTTAACTAGTTGTGGATTGTGTTGATTGTCGACATCACCATTTACAAGCCCTCTAGTTAATAATAGCAGAAAAGATTTAAAGGAAATCTTTCCTTACATAGGCTTAGATCAGAAAACAACATTTATCAAACACAAAAATGCAAGAAAACATGACGCACTTCTGTCATTGAGTTCAGATTTGACAGAACATTCAGATATAGGATAAAACACAGCTTGTTTGATCGATTCTAAGGAAGCTTCTACAAAAAAAGTAAAATAATTCCTCAAAGGATTTCATCAAAGAAACAAGTGCAAGGCCAGTATAGTCGGCTAATGGGACATTATTTAAAAAGATTGAAACTGAGGCTTTCTCAAAAAAGAACATAAAACATGCGGATTCAATAAGTTTGTGAAGTATAATTAAATCTTTCTCACAACACAAAGGATGAAAAAGGACCAACCAAAACTGAGATCAATGAGCATGGATATTTTCATACGAATGAATGGCACTGAAGGACTCTAGAACAAGCTATTTTGATTTGCTAAATCAAGCCTCAACTGATTAGATTGGCAAAGAAACCAATAGATTTATTAAATCAGGTTATTGCTGACCGCACAGAGTTGCCTTTTGTTGCCACGACTTATCAGTACCCCGTACCTTTTTCATAATGGTTTAGTCTAATTACCGTCTCTGGTATTTCCTTCCAAAATAAAAAGGCAAAAATTTATATTATAAAAGGAGTATCATATTAGAAGCATAAGAAAAACCCTATTCAACGTATATAAATACTGCAAAAATCATTGAGGTAGGTACAAAAATATGGAGAAAAAGGAGACTAGTGCTCACGTGTGCCTTGCAGTTTGGGTCTTACATGCAATTCAGATGTTGACTGAATTTCACCCAGCTCAGATGATACCGACGAAGCTCCTATATATAAAGCAAGAAAATGCTTAAAAATTAGTCTTTTGCCCAGACGAGGACATCTGCCAATCGACAAGTACAGTTTCTACTCAATCGAACGACATAGTTAAAAGAAGACTCAATGTGGTGAAAACGAATGGTTTCCTAATTAAAGTAGCAGATCACACATGAAAAATTATTTTGCCCAAATTAAAAATAATGAATATCAAACAATTGGCGACACATATTTTCTGAAGTAAATAAGACTGTTGGGTCATTGAAAAATGACTTCCAATGCAATAAAAACTTTGAATATCACATCTTACTTGTAACAAATACGGATTTTATGAGCTTAAGAAATCAAAGAATAACAGAAAACGTAAATAAATACAAAGTATAATGAATTGGGAGAAAAAGATACAAGCAATTTTTAAAAAAATAAAATCAAAATTCGTTGATGAATATGAAAGATTATCGAAAATGATCTGCACCTTATAATAACATAGAACTCAATATGAACAGATTATCTTGCGATTTACCACAACTGTACATGTAAAAACCTTAGAGAAAACAGTACGAGCCCGAAACTCCTTGTATTACCCGCTACTTGCGCTCAAGGTGGATTTAGAGTAATATTAAACTTCGTCCATTTAATATTTCCTGATATATATGAAATACCAATTAGGATGCTTTAAATTATGAACATTTTATTTTAAAATTTCCCATACAGATTCTTTGTCAATATGAACGATAAAACACGTAAAAACTTAATATTGAAAATTTCCGCATTCCGAATTTAAAATGATTTTAAATGACATTTGGGGATTTCAATCAGGAATCTTTAATATGAGCTTTTGGATGTGCTGCATATGCCGTAAATGCAATATTAAAAGTTCAAAATCTTGTGTCAAAATCGTATTTTAATTCTAAGGTTACACATTTTGTTAATCAATTAGACTAAATATTATAGAAAATAAAATAATTTATAACATCATTGAAATAAATTCGATTGACTTTATCCTTTATGGGTGCGTTTATTCTACATGCCTCGTTTATCATTCCCACTCACTCAAGCTTTATCGTGATGTGATCGATGTTAATTGACGTTCATATTGGTCTACATTGACTATGTCAGATTTCGAATTAAATAAAGAATGGAGACCCTTCATCTCACTATTTTTGCACAATTTTCATATGTGCAATAATATAATGAGAACTTTTTGCACCTTTCTCCAAATAAAACATTCACTCATCTGGATTTTCCCAATTTATTACAGTTACATAAGTGAATAAATATGGTTATAATATTTTTTACTTCCCATGATAAAATCAGCTCTCTTTACCTTATTATAAATCGAAGAAAAGATCAGTCCACCATCTTTGGTAATAAAGTGTTAAATTCCGATCCTTTCTTCATCCACCTTGCGTACAAGAAAATAGATAAGGTGTTGGGAAAGGCAACTTATGTTAACAGTTACCTACGTCAGCATGGGCATATACCAACTCCAATATTTGACCAAGGTCCGAAACTAAAATAATATCAGCTTTGTCTGTCCAAGTAGAATCAACTCTAAGAATCCCAACTTAAATTTTCACTCAAAATAATAAATATCAGTTTCATAGAGTTTCATATAGCAATTGTTCTCACGTACCACAATGTTTTTATCGATTTCATTGTTATATACGTAACAGACGTACCAGTCAATATCGCCATGGAAATGCCAAATAATAAATTCTTAATTAAAAGATCGTATCATGGATACAAAGTGTACAAAAAAATTCATAGCTTCTACCACGGAATAAACGTGAAATGTTGGCAATGTGGGATATCCAAAAGTTCTCAATTTATCAATACCTTAGAATGTTTGCAGAAAAACTTGTATTTCGGGTATGTAATTTAAGATTTAGTGAAAATTTTAAACCGGGAATCATTTATCTTCATTTAATTGGAAAAATAAGACGATTGATTAAATTGTTAAATTTTTTTCCCTGTTTTTTTTATTAATTTATTTGTTTCCTTACGGCTTGACACTCTTTAAGGACAAGACATTCGACACTCCGGTGGTGCTTTGATCACCGGAGATTAATAATATGAATACTACTTATTTCATATAAATAGCATTTGTTCACTTAAAAAAGTGGCCTGAATTAACTGCACATCTGCCCTTCAGACCGGATCAGATTTAACCCAGTGATATTTAGATTATTGTGACAGAAACTAGATCTCCTAGGATTGTAAGAATGAGGAGTGAGTCTAAATTTACAATTTCCTACATTTTCATATAAATTTATAATAATTCGTTGTCGTAAATTTTAATATAAAAACCTATATTTTGAATCTCAAACGCACAACTCAGATGTACAAAGAATTTCATCATGCTGAACCGCTACTAATAAAAGTAAAAGAAATGTTTTGAAGACTAAGAAATGCTCGGTTATTTTATTCCAATAAGAATTTATAAAAGGTCAACAACGAAGAAATATTTTTAATATTCGAAAGAGTAGAAGCCTTGAAAGGACCCAACGAACCTGGAAATTTGAAAACTAACATCAGTCGTCAAAGTTAAGGCTGTTTCAACTTCCGTCTATCCTCGACGATCGTTCAATAAAGACATGGTTACTGAACCCCTCTAACCAAAGGAAGCAGATAGAAGCCTGTTTATAACTATTAAGCAAATTTTGAAAATATTATTGAATGATGCAGTAAATGACAGTTTATTATCTTGGAGATTGTAGAGTTCAACCTTACTATTGTCCTGTCACAAGAAGATGGAGAATAGAGATACTATTGGTTGATTGATTTATTCAAGAAGAGCGATAAAGATCAGAGATCAGATCAGAGTTAAGAGACTGGATGTTGGCACTCTGCTTTAAATGATGTGTGAGTTTGCAAAATAAGATTACAGAGGATAATAGACACAAGAGGAAGGGAGTAACGGCGAGATGTTTGTGACGGTGCGTCATTGTAGATATGAGTTTCTACTAAAGCGTGTGGGAGATGCTGGGAATCGTCCCCTCTCTTTGAGAGAATTGTGAATTGCTTCAGCAGGGGAACCTGAAGATCTGGACAGGCCAGTCTGACGCACCGTGATTGTATTAAATAAATAAAACTGAACTAAATTAAAGATAATTTAAAGATTAAATACATAGAAATGCGACAGACATCAGCAAATTGTTAATTAAAAGGAGGCACTCCCTGAATGGAGATAAACTATAGAGGAATGAGGTAATGTGTAATGAGTTGACATCCTATTAATTTCTTTTAGGTTCATTCATTTTGACGAAAACTATCATGCGACACACTTTATCGTGGTAAGGAGTCATGCGTCTTTTGCCACATGATCATCTACAGTCGGCATTCTCAATTTTCTACTTCTCTCATTTAACATTCGTCATCCATGTGCGGTTGTTCATTCAACTTCTTGTTGCTTATTCAATGATTACGCTCCTACGCTTAATTCTGCTATTCAACACATTCTTTGTGCTATTCAATTATCTGGAATCCTAGTGCACTGTGTGGATACTGTAAATTCCACGAATGGGATTCAGCAGCTTGCAGTTTTAACATAACTGTGGTTGGCTGGGTATAAATTTTAAGTTTGTGGACCTCCGTAAGATGTGTTCATTCAGGGAGGAAAAGTGATTTAATTGCGCATTAATTTTCTTTGATTTGAATTTTGCATTCGAGAGTACATTGTTCTCTCAGATTTCTTAGTTCTTGAATGTGAAAAATTAACAAAAAAATCTTTGAAAATTTCTTGAAGGTCATTTCGTCTATGCCCACGAGATTACATAAATTCATTCTATCTTGCAAAATTTTTATTAACTTAAAATGAATCCCAGACGATTAAAACAAATAACACCTGAGTCTATTAAAGTAAGCGCTTTCCAACACTCAGATTGTGTAGAGGGAGAGCATCGTTGAGAGAAATTAGAAATCTGCCGTCTCCCTCGCCAAACTTAGCCAGAGCATTTGGTCATTCCGCTCGCTGGATGTACGCCGATGTGCATCGAAGTCTTGACTTCTGACCTTACAGACGAGCACATCAACTTGTGCGCCACCGGGACACACACATTTGCGCGAAGTTGACAAGGACGCATATAACTTCAAGTAAAAAATTTTCTGATTTACTGAGAGGAAAGTAAAGACGGGAGATTTTCATTTTGAAATGTCCCATTAGTTAATTCTACAATTCACACTCAAGTAATAATTACTTTAATAATTGACAAAGGTTAAATTAAATTTTTAATTTTTTAAATAAAATCCATGTGATTTACACGCACAAACAATGACAATTTGAATATAAAGCCTTTGTTTGATAAAATTTTGGCGAATAGAATGGAACGGAATCAAATGAATATTCTTGAATTTGCACAAAAAAAAAGTTTTGAACTTTAAAATGGGTGGTACCTGGAGGAAGCTCATTCATTCAACAAAAGGGTTCCACCAACATTTTGTTGTTTCGCACCTTTAAAACTCCGCATATTTTACAAAATCGAGGACAATTTCTCCAAATTTCCTTCAAAATTAATAAATGTAGTAAGTGTTTACCTCTCAGCACCTTCTTGACCCAGGGATCTAGTTGGCCCATTTGAACAAAGGGGTGTAAGAGATGTGAAATGGAAGGGGATAAATGATTGAGGGAATGCAAAAACGCCTTAAAAGACTTGAAAGTCTTGAAACTAAAATATCTTCTCTTAGAGCCGTATTATCCTTGAAACTTGAATTTTTGAAATTTTGAGAGCATTTGATTGAAGATTACCTTTTGGACTAAGTGGAAGTAAAAGTAGAGCAGAGCATTAATTAATTAGCATGTCTCTAATTCCATCCGGTTCAAATTCATGAGATGCAGAAGAAAGCGTTAGGGATCGACTATCTCATTCACCAAACTGCAAAGATGTCTGCGAAATTTGAAATAAGACAACATCAATGGATGGAATTCGCCGTTTTGTGCGAACAGAATTAATCGGCTTTAGTAGATAGAGGAGGTATTCAAAAGTGAGAATTTAGTGAATCCACATTTTTTATTTCTAATAATTAGTTTTAAATCAATTTTAAAAAGTTTTCCCCGAAGATGGTAAGATGATATTAGTTTGAAATTGTGTGTCACTAACTCGGCTACTTAAAGGGATGACTAAAGACCAGCTATTCGAATTAATCGATAACTTAACAGATCCTGAATTTTGGAATTAGAGAATTAAAATATGAAGCGGTGTACAAAGGAGGAAATATAATTTTCAAATACTTCGCCCTGAAAGAATTATGGTCTAATATTTCGCTACAAGCAGAGCTGATGCTTTCCCTCTTCCTGACTGGTATATCACAAGACGGTGAATACGACCATTTTCTAAATTCATAATTTAGAATGAAGCTCAAGTCTTTCCAATTCTGATTTTAATATCAACTTCTACTTCATCTTCGACGTTTCGTCCATAAGTGGATTTTCCCACCGTTTCTCCCGTTCAAATGCAGCAATATGAAAGTAAAATTGTTTAAATTTGACCTTTAAATCTCGGCTCTTAGCATCTAACCCTCTCTAACTTCATTGGAGAGAGTGGTGCCACCACACAATCTGTGAAAGAGTGAAAATGTCATTTGTACGCGTAGTTCCATTCTAACCGACAATTTACCAGCTTTCGAGTGCAGAATTAGACAAATGTAGACGAGTGGAAGCAGTTTTCGGAGAACACAAATATCTAGAGCAGCTTAATTCCTAATGCCTTAAAAATATACATCCACCGAATTTCACTCTCATGAAATAACAAAGTGCACGAATTTCTCATGGAAGGAAGTCAAAGAATAATCTTTAGTCAATTGGACTGTATTACCTCATTTTCAATCTCCTTTCCTGTAAATTTTTGATCCACTGATAGCTTATGTCCATTTGAAATGGGAGTGAAAATGGGACATACAAAGAGGAAAAAACTGATCGAAAATTGTCATCTTGTCATCTAACAGTCCTTGAATGTTGGACGTTATTGTGAGTTTTACTACAGCGGTTGCTGAATGAAGCCTCGGGCACATATTTTAAATTTTAAATCAAAGTCTATTAAGATGCTGCATTTATAATTTTTGCTGTATTTCGGATTTTTTTTCATGATGCTTCTGCATATGTTTTTTTTAAATTTTAGAGACCAAGATAAAGAAAGAGTAACTGCCAAACGCACCAATCAGAGGGGATCATCCGAAAGGGAGGAAAAGCAAACTAATCAGATAAATAATTAAACGGTGGAGGAAGTCTAGAGGGTCTATAATCCAGTGATTAATGCTAACGTCTAGAATGCACTAGCCTTGCTCATCTACACGCTCAATCTGGTAGTAAGAATGCGCAAAATCAAATGGGCTAATGTCGTCTTGGTTTCTCAGCATTTGGAGGAATAAAAGCGCATTGAAGGGGTAAGACTGACGTCCTCATTAATTAACCATAGTCGACATAGATAGATAGTCGACATCATGGAGGAGAATTTGTTCAGCTATTCAAGGAAAGAATAATTCTATTTGAAGTAGGGAACCCAACGCAGTGAAATAACCATTAAGTAAATATTAAAAAAATCGAACCTAAAAGAAATCAAATGCGTTAGAACTCCCGTAATGCCCATGTTCTCGATCTCCTCCTCTTTACTTCTTATTGAGCTGTATTATTATGGAATTAAGGTAGTTTTCTCATAGTGAAAAATAGGGATTTATTGCCTTGTGCTGGGTTATAACATATTATGATCTTACAAAAATAATTTCGACGAATGAAATATTCAATATTGAGGCTTCTGTGAATACAAGTAAATAGACCTTAATCCACTCTACTGAATAAGCATAAGTAGTTGCACAGTAACATCTTTCATAATACTTCACAAAACAGTAAAAATTAAGTTACACTAATTAAATTAGACACATTTTGTCGAGAAAATCTTAACCAATCAAAAGCATCAATTCTTGTCAATTGTTATATATAATATTAGGAAAAAAATTTTTTTAAAAATATTTTCTATTTCATTTTTTGTCATGAAGAAATTCTCCTCTCCACTTGTATTTTAAAATTTCAATTAAATTAAAACTAACATAATTTCCACTTGAAAATTTTAAATATCAAATTTCTGCACATTATTGTCAAAAACACCTATTTTCTTGATAATGATAGCTGAGATAAGTCTGCTAGAAACATTTTTCCATTTCTTCAAATGAAAAACTAAATGGTAATTGAGCTAATGATTAGAAACCCCTTTAAGTTGCACCCCGGTACCACACCTGATATTTCAAATCTTTTGAAGTGTCTAACGTCAAGAGATCCAGAAGAATTAGGGTGTGTTCTGACCTACTCAAATCAAATAAAATGCCAATATTCCTTAAAAAAAACGAATAAAAAGCACCAGAAATATTTCATCCAAGAATTCGGTATCAAAGGTAATAAAATCACTTATAAAGCTGCTTAGTTAATATTTTGGGCGCTCAAGTAAAGATTACTGAGGCCTTATATAAGCACCATCAGAACTTATACGTTTGATGGGCCATATATGTACTTGCCAACTGTTGTTTGGTTCTCCCGAAGAAATATGTAATAATAATGCAATGATTCACCACATTATTACTTACGAAAAGGTAGAACTATAAATTTTTCTATCAAGGGAAGGCGTTCGAACTCGAATTCTATGAAAACAGTTCACTGCGAGGTGGAGGGGAAAGGATACTATTGAAATTTGTAATAACGTTAATGTATCAAGAGTGTGACGTCATTTAATTGTTGAATTGTGGGTTACGCCATTTGATGGGTAGACAGTTCACTGATTCGCTTTGTTAAGTCAAACTTTTAAAGTAGGTTCTCTGGACTTCCAAGTTGGTTTCTGTCCCTTTGATTCAGTGCTTAACGACCATTTAATTAATGGGATATTCAATTGTGTAGATTTTTCGTCTAGTGGAAGGGAAAGCAGAATAATAGTGGCCCAACGATTCCACGGAATTTTGCTTAACCGTAACTTATCTTCCAATCAGCTGCAAGAAATAGGTTTTAGATTTCGGAAATTTAACTTGATATAAACAACTATTCTGCACTAATCATCCTCTTGAACCCCGAACGTCCCCATTTTCGTTTTCTCCTCCGTCTTATTCTGTCCCCTTGATTCAAAATTTAAGACGAATAGATTTAAAGATACTTTTCGGGTGATTTATCACTTTCCTTTTGAAAATAGTATTTTTACAAAATTCGAGGTAGAAACGAGTTTAACATCGTGAGAAATATTGTTTCTGTCTATTAGCTACCGAACATTTTAAATATTCCTCTATTAATTTAATAAGGATCTGAAAATGAGCAAATCCTGAGTTTTTTTTTGAGTTTGATAAATGAAGATGGACAAAATTTTGTGCATTTCAGTATCACGTGCAACTAAAATGGATAGCGAAATGTTGAGAGGATTCGTGTTTTGAAATGAAAATTACTATTCCCCCTATTTTGTTCATAAAATTTTGTTGTTTTGTTCCGTGGTCGAAGGTCTATTAACGTGATAATTTCGTGGGGTGACTCAAGCCAAACGCATCTACACAAGTGCTCTCTTCCACTGAGCCAATAGGAATGCAATCAGGTAAAATATAAACTCGCTTTAATTCTTTCAAATTTATTCATTAATTTAGTATAATGCAGAAACAGAAAGTTCTTATTTTTTTTGCTCTCCTTGTGTTTGCAAGGGCTGAAGAGGGAGAAACACCTGAACCACTGCCAATTGTAAATGAGGAAATTACTCAAGACTACTGGCTGAACTTGGCCAAGAAACGATTCGCCAACGATTGCAAAATGTTCCCCTCACTCAGAAGCGCTTCTCATGCCAAAAACGTGATCCTACTGTTGGGTGATGGTATGGGATTGCCAACAATTTCAGCCAGTCGATTCTACTCCGCGGAAATGTCGGGTCGTTACGGCTCGGCTATTCTTCATCCCTTTGAAGATTGGGAGTTTAATACAATGGCCAGAACTTATGATCTTGAAACGTCGGTCACTGACTCCGCTAGTTCAGCTACTGCCTATCTGACAGGTAAAAAATAGATTGCTCTACTAATCCATCTTGTTTCTAGGCACTAAAACACGAACTGGTATGATTGGAATCGATGGGAACATTAACGCTAAGCAATGTGGAAAGTGGGACACTAAGTATCATATCGAGTCCGTTCTTGAAGCTGCACACAAGATTGGCAAAGCCACCGGTGTCATTACAAACACAAGAATAACCCACGCTTCCCCTGCCGGTACATACGCCCATGTCAGCTTCCGCGACATGGAAAGTGATGCGTAAGCAAACACCTTATTTGCCTCCTTGACGATTCACTTAAACTCCCTATACTAATAATGTAATTTATTTTCTAACAGTAATATAAAGAAATTCTGTGCAAGTGAATATGAAAATATGAAATGTCAAGACATCGCTTGCCAGTTGATTGAGAATCATCAATACATAAATGTAATCATAGGCGGCGGTCAACAGAATTTTATTCCCAACACAGAGTTTATCCCAGCAAATTACCTTGATAAGGGGGTTCGGGAAGATGGCAGAAATCTGATTGACGAATGGAAAGCAAATAAAACAAAAGATAAAGAAAATTTCTGCTTTATTGGCAGGCCGGATGATTTAGCCATTTGTGATCTATCAGCAGCCGATTACGTCTTAGGTTAGTCATTATATTCATTTGAAAATCGTGACTGAGTTCTTTATTCTTCTAACTACCGCATTACCTCTCTCCTCAGCGCTTCCTTATCCGGATCACATGCCCTATTCTCATGACACACCACTTGACGAACCAAATCTTCTCACTTACGTACGGTTAGGCTTAGAAGTACTGAAGCGACAAAAGAACGGATTTTTCCTCTTCATCGAAAGCGGTAGAATTGACCACGCTCATCATAACAATGAAGGCCGGTAAGCCGAACGCATTTATCTTTTCCAATTAAATCTAGCAATTTTGGTATAACAATGCTGTATTTTTCTTTAGCTATTCTCTCGATGAAATGCTGATGTTCGATAAAATTATAGACTACATTCAAACAGCAGTTGATCCAACTGAGACACTGTTAATTTTGACAGCTGACCATTCACATGCCTTTGAATTGATTGGTCAGCCCGGTCGATTCCAAAGTGTCCTTGGTATTGACCAATATTATAGCAATAATGTGAGGAGAATCTTCTTCCCATTTACCAGCTTAACGATTCTTTCTGCCTAAAACGTTATCTTTTCTGCCTTTAGACTGATGACAAAATGCCATTACAAGGTATCAACTACATGAACGGACCGAATGGCTTAAATGACAGTCCCCGACTAAATCCCGCATACGAACCGATCTACGACTGGCACTACAGACAGCAGACACTCGTACCACTTTCATTTTCTTCCCACGGCGGTGATGATGTAGGTGTCTACGCAACTGGACCCTTGTCGGCTTTCTTCCACGCTACTGTGGACAACACTTTTATCGCCCAAACCATTAAACTGGCCCTGGGAGCCAACCCCTTTTATCGACAGAATACCCCCTGTGACGGCTTCACTTAAGCCCGACTTCCAGCCCCCAATAATCACGCTCTTTTACTAACTTGTATTGAAAAAATATAATACTCTCTCATAAGAAAGCATTGTTTTAACTTTTTTGTTTTCTCTGCTGTATGAAAACATGAAGTTTGATAACTTTTGTTTAATAGTAACAACATTTGTGCTGGAATTCAGCCAATAGGATTGCAAATATTTGCTGCTTCGATTCGAAAATGTTAATCAATGTATAACTTGTGCCGCAAAAAATTCAAATAAAACACTGAAAATACGTGGTACAATAAAAGATGCGTAGATATAAACTTCAAGATTTGACATTTTAAAATCAATTTAATTAATTTTTTATCAAAAGTATATGGAAATATTCTAAGGGGAACAAAAATCTGGCGGAGGACAATGTCAATCTGGTTTTTGAATATAGGGTTCTCGATTGTCAACATCTCTTTACAAATTATTGATATTCTAAATTTTAATTTTCAATTTTTCTGTCGGTCTTTTCCTTTTGGAAACAGAATTCATACAATTTTATTTAAATTGACCGAATTAAGCATTTATCAAAGTGCACTAAAACTCTTTTCTATCAATGTTTTTATCAAAATAATAGCTTAAATTTAAAAAATTGAATATGAATGAATTCGAAACCAGGATTAAAAAAAAATTTTTTTTCCCGCTCAAGATATTAATCTACTACCTGTTGTTTTCACGAAGATGGGATAAAAATCGCATTATTTTTTAAAATTATTCAAACTAATGACTGCGTTTTCACTCTCATTCCTCTGCCTTGTTATAAAAAATTTCGTTCACTTCAATTTCCTTTTATGATGAATTGTTTGAAATAGTTCTTTGTTTGAAATGAAATGATTTTAGAAAATGCATAATCGGCCTGCGTCACCTCATTTCGATTGAATGTAATTTACGCACCTGGTTGGTGTTTATCTACGTTTCTTGCCCAACGATAAATGACCTTAATTGCTTCCCTTTCCTAGCGAGCGCATTAGAAATCAGTGGTGATTCTTTCTCTCGCTTATTCTACTCATTTTTAAGTTCAAATCTCCTCAAGCTCCTATGAGATTTCATGAGTTTTATTCATTTTGTTATATCAAACATATTTTTCATTTTTGTTGATGTTCTCTTAGTTGGTCGTTAACTTCCATTCAATAAATCTGATGATCGCTCTTAAGAATCCCACCTCCTTTTGTTAAGAAATTCAAATTTTCAAGAAAATTATGCTTAAATGATCAAAAATTCAAGCATTGCTTGCCACAGGGTGTGTCTCAATAGTGACTTGAATACTTCTATGAGGGGTGTGGTAGAAGTATTTTGAAGTCAAGTCTCAGGTTATTATAATTTTTAATCTTTATATTTAAAATTCTCATTCCATCGCTTTTGCCTCGCAAGTCACTCCCTTGAACGAGGATAAAATGCACTTGGAGACATTGCAAACACACACTCACTTTGAATAGCCCATTTGAAATGCAAAAAGTGTACAACCAGCATCGAGTTTCTTTTACCAGAAACCAGCTACTCTTTGTTTATTTCATCCTCTTTAGCCAAATGAGAGAGAATATTAAACATTAGATTTCCAACGTCAGACTCAGTAACCTACTGAAATCTGTCCACAAAACACCTCGGTGGTAGTGTCAATTGGAAATAATTAGAAATACAGAAGAAGAATACCTGACGAAAAGGGGGAAGTCAATCATGCTCAAATCAAACAGGGGTCGAACAATTCTTGATTCCTACGCGAAACTCTTCTTCTCTCCCCTCTTAATTGGAGGCATTTTCATTGCCAAAAAAGTATAAAATTTCAAAGGATTTTAACACTGCAAATCACTTTTATGCATTTTTATTTATTTGGTAATAATTTTAAGTTTGTTAAATAAATGAAGATAATATATTAATAGAAAATCGATTTATTTGAGTAAATTTTTATGGTTACTAGCAGGAGCCCACAGTGGAATTATAATAATCGGAGTTCATGAACTGCACATATTACAAAAAATTTATTAATATTTGAAATGTTAGTTTTATTTTAAACTACTGTTAAATTGGAAAAAAATTCGCCTTTATTTGTGAAGCGCATATTATAAATTGTACTATGGTCATCCCCTTTATCGCATACGCAAATGCACTAAGTATTAAAGAGAATTTCATTGAGATTAAAGATGAAAATGTAAGAAGACTCCGACACCCATTCCCCCACCCCCACTCCTATGAGCCAGATCTTACGCCACCCTATGAAAAATTACCTTTAGACTCCACCCCACCACAAGATCCATATAAAAGACGCACAGAGTAATGCCAGCTCTCCATAATCATGGCGATCAAGTCTGTGATCATTTGTTTTCTTTTTCTTCAAGTGGTCTTTGCTGCTGAACCGACCGAACAGCCCCCAATTACCTATCCCTACCCCCCGTTCCCCATCTTAGACAAAGAAATAAATCCTTCCTATTGGGAGGGCCTGGCTCGAATAGAAATCGACAAGGCAAACAAACTATTCCCCGAATTCTACTCAAAAGCAAAGCAAGCTAAAAATGTCATTCTCTTCCTCGGTGATGGTATGGGAATTCCTACACTTGCCGCCACTAGATTTGATAAGACCAATTTGACTGGTAAAGCCGAGATGCATCCATTCGAGGAATGGGAATTTTCTTCCCTCTGCCGAACTTACGATCTGGAGACCATGGTCACTGACTCTGCCTCTTCAGCCACCGCCTATCTTACAGGTACAGAGCGGCCTAGCTTCATCGATTTAGAAATAAGAAGGAATATATGTCTAAACATTTGCTTCTAATTTTCAGGTACCAAGACGAGAACAGCAATGATAGGTGTGACGGGCCAGGTTTTCTACAAGAAGTGCAAACGCTATAGTGACGAAGAGAAAACAGAATCTGCTTTAACTGCCGCTGAAAAGATAGGAAAGTGGACTGGTATTATAACCTCGTCAAGAGTTACCCATGCCTCACCCTCCGGTTGCTATGGCCATGTCGCCTTCCGTGACTGGGAGGCAGATTCGTAAGTTGTTCGACCTTTGACCTTCATCATGTGCTAAGTTGACTTGAGGTCCTTTAATCATTTTTCTTTTCTCAGGGATCTACCTTGTAATAAGGGCGAGGCTTGTGATTGCACAGATTTGGCCTATCAGCTCGTAAAAGAACACCCGGATATTCACGTAATTATGGGCGGTGCTCAAGAAAAATTCTATCCAGAAGGTGTGACATTACCTAGCAATACTAGTGCTAAAGGCAAACGTTGGGATGGAAAGAACTTAGCCCAAGAATGGGAGTCTACACAGAAGACGAAGGGTCGCAAATACATCTATGCAGATAGCCCAGAGACCTTCAACAAAATCAAATTTGAAGAATACGACTATGCACTAAGTAAATTCGCCCTCCATGTTAAGTTGTATTTAATGATAGCAAGTGTAATCAAAACTTCATATTTTGCCTTTGACTAAATAGGTCTGACTGCACAAAGCCATCTCCCCTATGAGCTGGATAGGAAGGAGGGTCACCCTGGCCTTTATGAACTAGCAATGGCTGGCTTGAGCATCTTGAAAAAGAGTCCAAATGGCTTCTTCCTATTTATCGAGGGAGCTAGAATTGATCAGGCCCATCACGAAAACCGAGCCATGTTCGTTTTTTTCTACTAATTTTAAGGCAACTCAATCAAGATAGAGCATCTTAACTATTTTTATTATTCCCCTTCAGGAAGTCATTTGCTGAGCAGCATGTTTTCGATAAAATCATTAGTGAAATCTACAAACAGGTCGACCCCAAGGAAACCCTGCTTATTGTAACGGCCGATCACTCACACTCATTTGAACTGGTTGGTCAACCCAGTCGATTCCGAAGTCTTTTCCTTCCTGATGTTGTGAAGGGCAATGATGTAGCCTTCTTAATTTTATCCTAACTTCTTTATTTACAAAAAGTTTATCACTCTTTAATTTTTTCGAAAGACTATGGATAGCAAAGGCATGCAGCCGATTGGCTACATGTCTGGTCCCGGAGCAAAGATCAATGCAACAAGAGATTTCGTTTGGAATATGACCGATGAAACATTGTTCGGTAAGGATACCAAATTGCAGGCACTAATTCCAATTGGTTGGGCAACGCACGGTGGTGACGACGTCGCAGTCTTCGCCAACGGTCCCTTCAGTTACCTCTTCCACAAGACAATTGATAACACCTTCGTGGCACAAGCCATGAAGTATGCCATGTGTGCGCCACCCTTCGACAGGGAACCCTTCTGTGCTGCCTGCAGCCTCAAAACATCTCTTTTAATCTTAATTAGTGTTCTTTTGTGGATCTGTTTTAACTAGCTCCCCCATTCTATGCACCGTCTCTCTTTTACAATATATGAATATAATTCCTGATCATGTAAAATAACTTTTACAATATTAGGGATGCATGTAATTTGAGAAAGTTCAACAGGTTTGGTAGGGAAGAGGGCATAATTTCCTTCTTCAATTGAGAAGGAACGAAAAAATATTCCAGATCCAACCTGTGTCAATCATTTAGAGATAGAAAAGCTAAGAGAAAACTGGGGCACCATTTGCGGAAGATGCAAGTGTTTTCCTTTTTGGGGTTGTTTTAATGGAATTTCATATTTTGATGGTTGAATGGACATATGTTCATTACAAGGGACATGAGAAATCTACCGGGCGCAAGTGAGGACGTTAAAGGTAACTACTTGTTAAGACGGAGGACAGCAGAGCATCGTGAAATTCTATATATTACTGAAGCGTAATTTTAACTGTTTGCATGTTCTCAAATACTCAAAAGGAAAGTTATCTGCTAACGGTTCGGGTGAATTTTAAGGGAAGATTCTTCTTTACATTTTATCATCAATCGGCAATTTCTTGGGTGATATTCGATTTAACATCGCTGAGAGGACGACAGAATAGTCAGTGGACGTCTGAATCTGCAAAAAAAGCGTAGTCAAACGTAGTTCATTCTCGTTATCGAACGTCATCTACTCTACTCTAAAATCCCTTTATTGGTTCGGAAAAATGGTATCAATTTTTAACGAATGAACAAATAATATGAGTTTAGATAATATATACTTTAAGTGTCAGCTGAACTCCTTCATGTTCTCTCTGTGCCAAACCGTCAAGATGGGAATTTTTCACAAACCTGCACGTTTGTACTGGACTAAACTATGTACTCAAACTTGTAGGTAGTGCCGCCTGTTTATCCCAAAATTAATTAAAAATGATGGGAATATAGTTAAGTTTATTATTACTTCGGCCAGGACAGAGAAGTACCTTCGAGACAAACTTTAAAGTTTTTCCCCAATATCTTAAGAAACCCCTTCCAATAAAATTTGACTCTTCAGGGTGTACGCATACTGAATCATATTTGCGGAGGGATGAAAACAACTGAATGGGTGTTCAAATGGTTCTCTCCTTCTGGTTTAAAACTACTGAAACGGACTGAGAAGAAAAGTCAGTGTTTGTATAAACACCAGAAGAAATGCAAGTATATGAGGAGAAAAATAAATATCCTGGAAGTCATATTCTAAATCAAAACACATCTGAATATGCTGATTCCGGTTAGGGCGACTTGGATACAGATTAGGATCATATCGCATGAATAAACACCTTCAGATCATTATAACTCAATTAAAAATGGAAATTTAACCATCTTATACCCCACATACACTAAGTGGGCAAAATTACCGACTGAATATTGCATAGAAGAAACTCCTCTATGGTATCGCTAGGGTTCATTCTGAGTCATTTCCTTTGATCGGACTAAGAGAGCCTGGATTCAGTATTCTTCTCCTGGAGTTTTGTGCCAAAAAATTATCCAAACGCTGTGAGTGCTGGTTTGGCTACACCAAAAATGCAAATGCTGGTACAATTCTCACTCCACGAAATTGCGTATCAGGAAATTCGCGACACCGAAAATTTTCATTACCATTTCTATCTTGCATACATTTTACCACAAGAGCTAGCAGAGACTTCTGATCTCATTTTCATATGGGTCTAAGACTATTTCCTGCCCTTCCGATGCATAATCGAAGTGATCGAGGAGCAATCGAACATTTTTAAATTTATTTAATTAATTGATAGCGCTTTTAACAAAAGTATAATAATATATGGACCTTTATTTAAAATTTGATCTATTTCCTCTGACGCATTGGGAACAACGTACAACACTCCAGAGACCCCGAAAATACAAATCTGGTTTGTTTCCACATCGTTTATTTGACAGACAAACTAGAATACATTTGAGGACAAAGAGGTTAGTCGTCCTTACGTGGCCGTGTCACAAAGGGAGTTTATCATATCACATTTATATCTACCTGCTCGGAATCACATTATAGAACCTGCGGTCCTGAGTTTTATTGGACAATTTTTTGTTTCATTACAAATCCTCCGCCACCTTTGCACTCAAACAAATTGTTTGCTAATTTCATAGTGCCTCGAAAACACGGCAGTTTGTTTATGGGAGATCTTTACTGCCACCTTTATTTCAATATCCTTCTATACATCCTTATACAATGAAGCTGTTATTGGTGACTTAGAGATTACTTTACCACTTTTTCCAATGGCAACCCTTTTCCAGTGACCAATCAGTACGCGATAACACATTTTGGTTTTTGAAATAACGTTGCGTTTATGCTTTTGCGTTAGATGGAAACCCTCTCGCTGGTCTAACGTTTGAGAGGTAAATTTGTTTCAGTGTATTTGTTCGGTCCACTCCCAACCTCCTTCATCCTCATTTCCACCACCAAAATAGGAAAGACAGAGATTTTCACTGATTGCTATTATTAATTTGAAAACAAAACTTTACAGTTTTGATTATAGAGGGTAGATAAACAAAAGAGGCTGTCGTATTATATGTAATGTTTAGAATACGTTAGAGTACATCAAAGTATCAAGTGTCGTACACTATCTGAAATCTGAATATGTCACCTTCTCATCAAACGTATTGTCATAGTGATTTCAATTTCCATCCTCTTCATAGTAAACTCTTCATGACATGATTCAATGTGATTTCGTAACCATCCTCACTCACCTACGTTTTATAACTACCAACCAGAAGACGCGGTGGTCTGTGATTTGACAGATCTTCTCTGAGGTACTCTGACTCTCAGTGCCCTTCTCCTTCTTTATGACACTACTGTTTTAATATGACTGGGTTCCCCCCATCGCCAAGTTTACCTCGCCTACTAACCTTAGCCGTTACGATTGACGCAAGTAGTCAAGAGGCGTTCTCTTTGTGGTCTTTTTGGGTCTTTATGCGTTACTAGGAGAAAATTTAAAAATTCCTCGTCTTGAAAGATTGTAAAAATTTTGTAAATAAACAATATATCTGTCCGTTTAAATTTATATTTGGTTAAAATATAAACGCATATATGTATAATCATTAATCAACAAACTTGATTGACGTGAATTCAAGTGATTTTTCTAGCTAACCTTTCATCACCTGAACACAATGAGTTGTGTAGGTCAAAGTGTGTTGAGTAAACCACGATGAGGATTCGAGAGAGTAAGAGAGAGATTAGGGAGAGGAGAGATGAGAGGGGAGCGTTCGAGCAGATAAAAGACAAGCATGTGTCTATTTGTGAGCATGTGAGTGGAAATACAAAATTTATACGAGATACTTGGGCAAGGACGTGATTGAGGGCATGAGTGCAAGCGTACCTTAAATTAAATGGGATGGTTAAATAAAAAGGGAGAATCGATAAACTCGTCTAGACAAGGTAAATAGGGATCCGAGTCATAGGTACATAATGACGTCGTGGACGAAAAACCAAAGTATATTCATAGAGAATGTGATAAAAGAATAGGTAACACGTAGAGGTTCAGCTTTCACCTTCAGTGTTCACCGCCCTTTTACCCGGAATGCCTAGTATCAAAAGTCAAAGAGCATGAAAAAAGTAATTAAACCTTAAGGGATGCATCGGCAGAAAAGACCCACGTCATCTGCTGAAAATTCATTTTTCAAGTTTAATTAGAAATCAGTAGTGTAATGCGTGAATGTCAAACGCTTAAGTGGGAATTTTTTTATTCATTTAGACCCTTGAGTCAGCCTCTTCAAGTAGAAAATTCTCTTTCTGACGCATCTCCGACAACGCACTTGTCAACCTCTAAAAACCGAATTCTCATTTACTTTGGCAAAGTATCTACACAAATCTACATTTTTTCTCGAATTTTCATGGCGTCTGACTCCATGTAGTTAGCTGGTTGAATGCTCTATAGCTAATCTTTAACCAGGGTCAATTCGAGTTGCAAAATTTCTTCTAATTTTAAACGATTTAGAACCAGTTTGTTTAAATATGATGAAAATGCAAGTGAATGCCACTTTTCGTTCATTAAAAGTGTCACTGTCCTCTATAGCTCAACTTTAAGACAAAAGGTTGCATTTTTTAGACCGGGGGGTATATTGACCTTGATGCATATTACGGGGGGTATATTGACCTTGATGCATATTACGGGGGGTATATTGACCTTGATCCGATATCTTAATATCTAACCATCTTCCGTTTCTTTTGTTGAAACTTCGACCAATCATTATCCCCTCAAATGGATTGTTAATAGACACATTTTTTCCGGCATTTTTCACATACAATCATGTGAAAATCGTTTTTGAAAGATTATGAATGACGCCAATTACTGCTATTTTCTATGTCAGGTCAAAAACAAATTTACAAGTTTTAATCATGGAGAGCGTCTAGACAAAGGAGTGATAGGAGCTATCTAAACAATAGCCGAGAGAGTTTAAAGAGTAAATTGCAAATCAGAGCCTTACTGCATTTGGACGCTGAAATGGTCGGATTGTCTGCATTTTAATTTCATTCTCTTATGCTTTAAATTATTCCTCATGATCGCCACGGTAAAATTCTGGGTGGCATGTTTTTAGATTATTTCGCAATCATCCTCTCTTCACATTGCCTTTTTAGCAACCAACCACTGGTCTAGAAATTCTATCAAATTGTGGAATGTCTGTGTTTTGGTGATCATTTTTACGCCATTGTCTTTTGAAATGTGCCAATTCTGCCATTTTTCTCGAATGAACTGAAGGATTGGTGTACTTTTATTCATACTGTACTATCAGGACTAACAATCCCCACTTATATCTGGCTGTAATGCTAATTGGATTGGTTAATTCCATTAAAATGGTTTCTGATGCTTACCGAATTTTCTTACAATTTAGAAGCTGATAGTATGGAACAAAGCACAGCATAGCTGATCTGCATGCATGCAGATGGCTTGGCAAAGTTGATTAGAGCAAAACAGACTCAGATGCTACTCAGGGTTGATAGTCATGATATTGGCTCTCATTACCAATCGAAATGAAGGCATCTCCATGGTAGTTGGTCTGCGTTTACAGTCTTTCACTTGCATTCATCCTTATTCCCTAGTTTAATGGAAATTCCACCTAGTAAATAAAAATAGATGCGATTGAACCACCCAATCTCGTTCATTTTCAGCTTCAGTCATCAATATTGTCTTTCTTTCCCCATTTTATGGACATTTGTTGCTTAACAAATCGTCAAAGTGATCGTAACGATCATTAAGAGTGAGTAAAAATACGAGTCAAATCGAGGTAAGCAAAGTCTCCATTACCGACTTCAATAACAAAAGCTCCATCGAAATTCCAGTGGCCTGATTGAAGAAGAAAGCGTAAATATGCGATTTTAAAGTTTATTAATATCATATCAGTGTAAGTAGGTATAAATTAGGATTCGCTAATCTACTGAATTCAACCCAATTTACCGAGATCACCTCTTCGTTTTTTAATTTGGAGATAAAAAAATTCCACCCAAATGAGGGGAGATGTATCCTGAAGCCACCTTTTAAGGATACTTGAATACTTTCATTCTACTTATTAAACAGATCTAAATAGAGCGGCTGGTCGTACAAGTCACTGATTTTACACAGGAGTGCTTTAATCTCGTGACTTCTGCCATTGCAGATAAATTCGTTGACCATTACGCCACTGGATAAAATGGAGACTTTTTATCCAAAGGAAATTAGGGAAATAATTATAATGTTCATCTATATTATTATTATTATTAATTATTTATAAATATTACACAATATTCAAATTATAAAATGGGAGATTGGGAGAAGCACATTCGATTTAACCAAGATACGAATTATCAAATGCTTCAACGGAAAGGAGAATTCAATAGTACAATGCAGAATTTTAAATTTCACCTTATATCATTCTATTCCAACCTGCTACATATAAAAAAATATTAATTTTCCCCAAAAACAATTCTTCATCTTCAGCCTTTTAATTCTTTTAGTTTGAAAGAATTAATTTACATAACGGTTCCAACTTGTGCCTAATATAAAATGACCTATCGATACGAAGACGCAAATTTCATTTCGACACGGTCGGTTGGGCCATTTTATATTGTGGTGTTGTGGAGTTTTGTTTGCAACTAGAATTACTTACGGCATCCTACAGAGGAGAGTGGATTATAATGTAACCTACTAGATTAATGCATATTCTTCGATGGAAACTTGATATGAACAGCAGATGTTATTTAAAATTTAGCCATCAGACACGATCGACTGGAGGTGAAATCCTGATTGCAGTATCTACAACTGTGTGTGTGCGTGTTTGCATGTAGGTATCCAAACAGATGCCAGTCATCACGTCGAAACATCGACGATCAGACATTACCAACGCGCGAGAAAAACTATTACATCACATGAGACATCATAAATATTTAAATATCATAATCCTCCAAAGAGGGTCGGAAATGAGATATGAACAACTCTTGATTCGAAATGATATGAATATTTACCGACATTAAATCTGTGGAAGGAAATTAAGGAAGTTTGACTTAAAATAGGGACTTCTGAAGAATATAAATTGGAATTCGGATGGCGGCGCATATTTCGTCACAATTAGGAGCTTGGATTTTTAACAGATATGTCTTATTTTATTTAATACTATTATCAAACACTACATTTCTTGGCAAGTGGTTCCTAAAGTAGTCATAAATAACTTAATTTGGTACTGTCACGTTTTTATCAAAAATTGAGAACTATGCATAATAATAATAATGTGAATAAAGGCAGAAGATATGAACATCAAATGTACTTAATGGTGGAATAAAACGGCAAAATTATAAATAACTTTATATGAGCATTAAAATTGAAGATTCAACTTTAAAAAAATCAGCATAAAGGTATTTCTATTAGCGGTCATTATCAAAAATCTTTAAAAATATTAATAACAATAGAAAACAAGGTTTATTTTAACGATTTTGATGAAATATTTCATGCCTATTTTTGCATACATGCCTCACTGTAAATAATTACATTGTGTGAAGTAATTTAATTTAAACGACCACCAAATTTATCTTTAACGAAAGCTCTTAGGTGAAACAAAATAAATAGTTGATAAGTCCGGCCGATTGTAGTTAAAATTTAAAGGCCGGTGAGATTCATTTCAATCATTAATAATTGAGAATAACGTCAATTATTTTCTAGTACTGAATTATGCATCGAGGGTGTTGGCCATAAGCAGACTTGAAAAAGACTGCCCCACATTTTAACAAATTAATACCTTTAAAATATTGATCGCAATAGCTACTCATTTTTTTATTTTTAGTGGGGCATAATTTATATCTGTATGTTAAGGACGAACAATTTCTCCTCGATTAGTAACATTTAAAAATGAATTATCTAAGTATTTGAATATTTTATTTAAATCCTTTGATAACTATTAATCACAAATTGTGTTTATAATTGTGTCAACGCATTATATCTCTGTCAGAATTTTAATACGTAGAAAATATTGGAATTAAATGACCTTTAGTAACGCGTACATATTTGAATATTCATTTATTGAGTTAGCGTTATGGCTTGGATGCAGAGTTATAGATCGTCAATGGATACAAAACCAGGCTCAATGTAGTTTATCGTTTTGTAACTGTTACATTAGAAATTTAAGTGAAAATACTGTTAATTCTATAATGAAGATTGACAATGACTTCCCGAATACTATGAATATCAACTCTCAAATATCGAATCAGAATGTAAATAACAATGAAACTACTGTAAGGAAAGATGCAAATGGTAAAGCTGTTGTCGGGGTTATGCTTCCTGATTATCTCAAAGAAAACCTAGACATCGTGGTGGTAAATTAATTTGATATTTTGATCCATTTTTTAAGATTGGCATTAATCCAAGCTTGGGATCCGGTAATATCTGCCATCATTATGCTGGAACGGGAAACCATTTTTGTGAGCCAATCTAAATTGTTTATTTCAAATTTAGGGACATGCTTATATGAATCGAGACTCGTTCCTGTACCTGTTGACTTTAAAGATGATGCCAATGTCCTTAAATATGGAATCGGTTTCACAAATATTTGTACTAGATCAGCTAAAGGTACATCTGATCTCTCTCGTAAAGATGTAAAAGAAGGTTCAGTTGCTATGTTGGAGAAAATTCGGTGTTACAAACCTAAAATTGCAGTTTTCAATGGAAAGGGCATATATGAGACATTTGTTGGGCACAAAAATTTCAGCATGGGAAAGCAACCAGAACCGTTAGAGGGCACAAATACGGTAAGCACCAATATTTTTTGTTTTTTATTTACCATTATCAAGGTGATATTTGTGATGCCCTCATCGAGCGCTCGGTGCGCTCAGTTACCAAGAGCGGAAGACAAGTTGCCCTTTTTTATCGCGTTGCGCAAGTTGCGGGAACATCTTCGAGGCGAAAGACCGCATTTAGAGGACTCGGAGGTGGTCTTTGCTGATTACACGGAGTTCCGAGTGACGACTCCTGATCCGAAGAGTTTGCGAAAGGCAGAACGGCGTAGGAAAAGGAAAGCCGAGGCAGCAGCAGCTGCGGCGGCTTTACAGCAGGGTTCAAATCCGATCCCTCAAACTGACCAAAATACTTCTTCTGCTGGTACGTTTATGTTGGACGCTTATAATACCAGTGCGCACTTTACGATTCTGATAAGTTGACCCCTTAACTGAGGATCACAATTAGATTTAGGATCCATGTGGTTTGGGATTTTTGCTTCAATTATTATGAAGACTATGAGTTGTTATGAAAAGTTTCTCTTTATCTCTTAACTTATGACACCTTCCGAGTTATCAGATACCATTTTGACTCCACGGCTAAGCTTTTACAATTCAATCAAATGTAGTCTTTTGTTCCACCAGTCTCTCCTGCCCGTATCACTTAACAAAGTTGATATGCATTAAAAAAGGTTGAAATCTTCATTTCATGGGAATTCAAACAAAATTATTGATGCTTAAGCCCGCATATATTGTCAGAAAAAGCTATACTTTTGAATTATCGAAGGCATCAATGTTTTATATGGATAACTGTCAGTAAGAACTTTCATTGTAAATATTTAAAAGGTGGTACATCTGGATGTTATCCTCAATTTCGAGGTTAATTTTAATGGGAACATCTTCAAAAGACCTTTTGAGTAAGCACGGAAAAATATCTGATGGATTTTCTTGAAAATGGGGCATCAAACACACGAATACACCGGTAAATCCATTTGCAGTGATGAAAATGGAATAGATGTGAGCGTAGTGAAAGTTTTGGTCAGAATAAGGTACGATACTTATTTTGCTATCTGTCATCTCAATTGAAGTGCTGCGATCTTCTTCTTCGTGGAATTTTCAATTATATTAGATTTTATTATGTTTTGTTACGCTCTGCTGGAGGCGTTCCAAAACGCTTGTTCTTCTTTCGATCGAAAAACGGGTAATGAAAATTCAGTTCAATTAATAGAGAAATCATTATTTTTAATAAGTTTCGTAATCTTACTATTGAAAATCTACAAAGTTGTACAATTTGCAAAAATATTTGATAACTTTATTTCTAATTGTCTGCTTTTATGATGTTTCTAGAAGTATTGGCTTCTTGTGTGTTAAACTCCCTATAACATTTTTATTATGACACAAGTCTGAATAAAAACAAGTTTAAAATTTTTCAAATGCGGGAAAGTGATCGAAATTTGGTACCCGCCATATTCAATAAGTTAGAAGGGGAAAGTGAAAGGTGCTAAGATTAGGGAGAAGATATCAAAACCGTCTCATTTCGCTGGAATTTTGAATTTGAGTTGTGTAATATTTATTTCATGAGTGGTTCACGTCCCAAAATTCGCACTTCATTATTTGTCCCAGGGATGACTGAGGGAATCCTTGTCCCCTATTTCCAGTGGCTATTGGCCTGTTCCCTAAGTTGGCATAGTCAGTTTTGCCACTTTTCCTCACAGAGACCGACTGTTTAAGTTCCCTTTGTGTAATGGGCGGTAGCGAAGAGACGGAATCATTGTAAAGTAAAAACTGTTTACTAGTTTTAATAATAGGAGAGCATCTGAAATCGTGGAAATTGCATGCAAACTGAGCAGACGACTTCATATTCAAAAGTGATGGTGTTTCTGTCTGCTTTGATTTAATAAGGCTTTTTTTTACTTTATTATTTCCCAAACTCTATGAAAATTTGTAATTTAAATCTTCTACTTACAGTAGATATGATCGACCGAAGCTTCTGTCAAATTCAGAGTTTCACTTGTTCGGGAATATTTTTCATTTATTCAAATTCGATAATGCAGCGCTGAAACAACTGAATTATGCGATTTCTGTGAAAGAAACGCTTGTAATAACATTCTTATCAAAGCGATTAATGATAAATCAAAAAGTACCGATTAAAAGTCATTGACCATTGATACAGCACTTAGGAGAAAAGGCGACTCTACCGCCCACTTCTTTAGCCATCCCAACTCGTCACCTCTTTTTTTCATTGTTTGTAATCCGTTGAGACGATTCTATTAATTCCAGCGCCATTCATGGAAAAATACCAAGACATAGATTTTTTAGATGCCTCTCACTGTCGGATCGCTGTTCAGATGACTGAGTGATTTATTTCATCATAATGTACGCGGTAAACCTGCAAATACAGGTTGATTAAGAAATAATTCTCTGCTTTTGAAATTATTACTTCAGTGATTAACCACTTCTTTTGTCAAAGAGGAACGGATAAAGGAACACACAAAATTGAATCTGTCAGTTCATAAAACATCCGGACTCTGTTATAGAACCTCTGACCTTGAGTTTTGCATGACAGTTTTTGACAACTTTTACATCTCTCTGAGTATGTATCTCTGTAAATATCCATCAGTATGTTTGAACTAGAACTCTTTGATATCTAGAGGTCAAATCATAGAAGTACAGTGGTTGTCTACTCGAAGAAAATGTGTTTTAAATCCATCTGGACCTCATTCTCTCGCACGGATCGATACTGATTTTCCAATGAGGAAATCAAAACTCGTAGAACTTCGTTCCTCAAGTATAGTTCTGAAAGAGACTTTCCCTAAGTGGATTCATGAAACCACATTTTATACGCAAATTTATATCAAATAAAGTAGATAAAGGATCAATCAACATGAAGTAATGTTTTTCATCAGCCTATAGTTTATATTGTGGGCTAACATTCATCAATTTTTGTTTAAAAGAATGCTAAATGGTCATACTGAAATTAATGTAACAGAGGCCATGAGGACCATACAAAGTCGACAGAACCTATAGCCAATGCATTTAAGTAGAATCTTTATTTTCATGCTGGCTTTATGTTCAGAAATATCAATCAGACAATTGTGACAGAATACTCTATGGTTTTTTTATATCAAGAGGCAGTCTAGTACTTTCGTCTCTATTCTTAACCTCGATCACGTATGCTTAAGACCTCTACATTAGGTCCCTTGTTTTCAATAATAGAATATGTTCATATTGATTTCTGGAGGAGGGACTACACCAAAAGAATAGGTAGCCGTTCTCACATAGAGATCTCTCTCACTTCTATTTCTCTCTCTCCCTACCTCACTCTCTCTCTCTCCCTCCCTCTCTCTCTCTCTCTCTCTCTCTTCCATGGGCCTCTCCCCTTTTCCCCTAATTCCTCTCTCTCGCTCTCTCTCTTTATCTCTCTCCCTCCTTCGTCCCATCCAGCAGCAGTAGCTGTCCCAACAAGCTAGTCCAGGCGGTTAGGCAGTCAGGCAAGAAGGTAGGAAATCTACGGTCAGCCAGCCATCGACCGCTCTACCCTCTTTCTCTCTCACTCTCGCATCGTGTACGCATATCTCTCCCTACGTGCGGACATTCTACCTGCAATGTCCTTGCTTCATTCTCTCTCTCTCGTACTCTCTGCACAAACGCTAGGCGCGTGCGCCTATGAGGTGCGTGTGTTCACGCGCGAATTGATCGATTTTCCGCTAGCTAACACACACGTCTGCACCTACACGTGCCGCCTGCTGCTCGCTATCCACGTGCTGACTGACTTCGTTTTATGTCCTCGCGCAATGTATGCGCGTATGTACATGGAGATCCGGGGAGGGGGGGGGGACGGGGGAGATGACGCAGCGGGCAGCTTTTTCACCCTCTAGCCCGCGTCCGTGCTGTCCGGAATCAAGCGCGCGCTCTCTCCTGCTTTGTCCCCTCTCTCTCTCTCTCTCTCTCTCTCTCACTTTGTAGTCATATTGTGTTATCATAATGGAAATTAGATTAGTCATCTACTCACTAATAAGAAACTCGCTTTGATTCTAATACTCACTCAGTCTTTCTTAGGCCTTCTTAATCTTAGAAAATTTGAAATAGGGATTTCCACAATTATTCATAAGGATTTGGTGACTGAATTTATATTTACGACAATCAAAATGTCATTAGATTTCTGGGGGAACGCTGATTGTGTATAACCTCTCGAAATTTTAACTAGAATATGAATATTATTTTGGGTAGTAAATTAGGTGAATAACTGAGATAAATGGCTTTATCGCTTTTTGATAAAGTTCGTACATTTGATATTGTGCAAGAGGTTCTTTCGAGGTGAATTATAATTTTCAAAATTAACTACTTATGTTAAATGAGTACAATGTATTTTAGCCACAGCGTCATCTCGAAAGAAAAAGAAGGCTGCAGGGGTACAAAATCAGCAGGCGAATAATGAAGTAACAAAGGCTTTATCAGCAACGAATCCCTTTTTTTCACCGGATCAATTTCAGCAGCAACTGCACCCCTCATTCTTGCAGGCTCAAGCATCTCAACAACCGCAATTCTTTGCCATGCAACCTGGAACGCATTTTCAGACTCCTGGCTCCTCGCAGACTCATGTAACTCAGCCCCATCAGATGTTTGTCTCAGCAAATGGTCAGTTTATGACTGCAGCACCGATGGTATCAATTGCTATGCCAACGCCAGGTACTCAGCAGACAGTATCGGCAACAGCTAATCCTTCAAGTGGCACTACAACTTGTTATGGCTCACCCTTCCAACCCTTCCTCATGGGTCAATCAGCAGCAGGTCAGCCAGCGGGAATGGTTGCCTGGCAGCCCACTGCTGCGTGGTCAGCCTATCAGCACGCAGCTGCAGCTGCAGCGGCTGCTGCAGTTTCAGGAGGAATGTCTCAACAGACTCAAGGTCATTCCCAACAACAGCAGCAACAGCAGAACTCACAACAGCAGGGTCAGGTACAAAACCAACAGCAGCAACATCCATTTGGTGTACAGACTCAGCAGCAGACTCAACAAACAATGCAGCATCATCAGCAACAGCATTTCGTGTTCACTGGATCCCAGTCCACCGTTGCTCAGCCTGCTAATCCTGCTGCTGGATATCCTCAGCAACTCTATTTGGCCTCCGCTCCAAGTAAGTCCATTGCCCACAAAAAATATATTTGTATTTTAGAGGCATAATGATAGAAAGCTTATATCGGGAAAGTCTTTCTTAATAAGAGACACTTTTATAAGACTGGAAGCAGTAAGAGAATACTTTGATCTGAAAAGGACAGGAGGAAGGGGTCAGCAATGTAATCGATAAGCTGAAGAAGTATCTACGAGGGAGGGCAAATTTCAGAACCCATTCATTAGATGACGGGAACAACGGTAGATCGATTCAGTGCTGTAGAATGTTTCATGCACATGCTGAAGTGGTAAAAGTGATAAGCAAATCATCATAATAGTTCAGCATTGATTTTCTGCATCCCATCAACCAGATTAACAGATTTGTACTGAGGAAGAAATTCATTAAGATCATCACAACCAAATACAGCAATTTAAAAGTTGAGATATTAAATTCTAGGGGAAGCTCTAAGGATTAGAAAGAAATCAAGCCAAGGAGAAGACATTTGCACAGGAGCAGTTAGATATAATTTTGATATTCAAAAATATTTAAAACTTATAATCCTCTAGGAATGACAAAATAAGACCGATATTACAAGGGAAGGCAAGATTATGGTCGTGAAATTCGAGTTAAATATATGTGTAGAGAAGGGAAGTTTAGGGGGAATTAACAATTAGGAGTGAGGTTTAGCATGAAGAACGGAAGGTTAATGATGCCGGACACCACACTACCTATTTTCATTAGGAAAATAAATTACGTATAAAGAGCATAGGAACACGTATGTAGAAGTTTCCTTTGTTTGAAACAGCTGCAGCAACTACGAACCCAGCGGCGTCATATCACCTGTTGCCAGTGGGTTGTCACCCCCAGCAACCAACCTTCACAGGAGGACTTTTCGTGCCACCCGATCAACATCAGGCAGCTGCAGCTGCTGCAGCCGCCGCTGCCGCTGCCGCTGCTGCTGCTGCCATGCACGGCACTAGCGCACCTCACACAAACACTTCCGGTGCACAATTGCCTTCCACGGGCACTATGGGATCTCAGGTTGATAACTCCTTCAAGGGGGTAAGTTTTAAATTCCTTTTAAGCGGAAATACTTAATACATTCATTGAAATATACACACATATATTGGCTGTTTACTTTAGGTAATGTCAGCAATGAGTGGAGGAGGATGTGGTGTCAACACGATACCCAATTTCTTCTCAGCTCTCTCCTCCGCACACACGCCTCCCAACAAATCGGGAGGACCATCATCGAACTCTGTGCCTATGGTTCAGAGTGCGTCTGGTGGCAACGATGAAGCCAATGGTGGTGGTGGCAACACGGCTTCATCCGCCGTTTCTACAGCCGCTTCCGTCGCTGCAAACAGCCAAGCTTCTACCTCTTCTGTTGTCTGCCAAGCTACCGCAGCTCCTGACGAAAAAGTTGTCTACAGTGCTCTCTAAATGCATTTAATTTTTTTTATATATATTTCTCGTATGCATAAACCAACAAATGCTTATACAAACTCCGTATTATATGTAGATAATTTATCAATAATATATTTAACCATCACTACTTATTTAAGAACATTTATTCTTGAAAGATTACCATTATCTGGTGCTATTGGTAAAAAGTAAAAAATATACAATTATTTAGCTGCCTTATTATTATTATTGAATACATGAGATATAAAATGAATGTGGTTACGTAAAAGTAATAGGTAAATCATTTATGTTGCTAAAGGAATTGGGAGGTGGTCGGATAAGCTATTCCGATTAAATGATTAAAAATATATCAAGTAAGTATACAAAAATCTCCTCATGCGACGCCGGTCATGTTTAAGCACCGACGCCTTCAGGTGGTGATGGCTTGTATATACATACCTAGATTGCATTTGTTGGGCATGGATATGTAGCGGATGCTATACCAATAATTCTTTTGCTACACCTAAGTAATCCTCCTAGCAGTCCAAATAGCCTCTAGTAGAGTCCTCTATTATCAGTTCACTCCCAAATTAGCTAAGCTATGCCCAAAATGGTAAGAACCGGTAAGATGCTGAGTGGAGAGGGTTTCTTGACCACTTCGTTGCTTTTTTTGAAAGCTTAGTCATTAAATACAAAACCCTGCCGGGCTGCAGGGATCTTGATTGCTGATTGGTTGGGCAGGACTCTGCACACTCGGCCGCGCTTGATCTCAACGCGACCGGTTACATGGCCGCACTTCCCGTGGTGAGTTCTAGCGCACGTGATTCAATCAGTCTTGTTAGCGTTGTGAACTCCACAGATACTAGATCGACAATTACTATGTGCCATTTCTGGTAGAACGCAATTGTGGCCAGCAATATATAAGAAAATAGTATCTTCCACAGACAATTTTTATGTGTAAAACTGTTTATTTTCCACCTTCTAATTCTAGCTTCTTTTAATTCCTTTTATTCGAACGAGTTTATTTACATTAAGCTTGTAAATTGCAATAATATAGACCGACTTATGAATAAGAAATGTACGTCTTTTATTGACGTGGAGTTTTAGATCGTTTTGTATTATGATGTATTAATAACTAGTGCAATTCTAAGGGGAACCTAAGAGTAGGTTACGATATCCTAGAGGGAAGAGCAGATCATAACCAGGTCATAAATAATATGGCCTATTTATAAGCTCATTTTTTAAAGTAAAATTATAGAGGTATCTAAAATAGAGAAATTAAAGGCTGTCCAGTACTGGGAGGATGCCCATAGACAGATTCCGAAGATAAAGGAGAACTGCATCATTAGGAAAATAGCAACAGTATTACCAAAAAAGACAGAACTAGTGACAACTTATCTTTAATTAATTTAGTTAGCACCTATTAAACTACCTAGATAAATGGATGAATTTCAATAAGGTTCTGCATTCAGATTAAATGGAAAGAACAGTTTGGAGATATTTCCTGTTCATTACTTTGTGCGAATAAACATTTTAATAACCTTTAACTAAAAGATATTAGATTTCACATCAGCTTCTATGAGAACATAGGATAGAATAACAAATCAGGATAGATATTAGTACACTTACACTAAGGTTGACTTTGTAAAAGTTTTAAATTTTGCTGTCATTGTTTCTAGAAAGTTTAAGGTTAGTAGAGAACATCTTCATCTTCAGTGTGAAATACTAAAAGAATTCTATTCAATTCTTTTGAAAAATTTAGTTTTAATTCCTTCTGTATTATCTGAAAAATTGTCTCCTGCATTAAGTTGCATAGTGAAAAGTATTAGATAATGGCTCTTTTATAAGTTACAATGGAAATCTGAAACAATATAAAACTGGCGGATTATGTGAAAATGTATAATCTTAATCCCATTTTAGCAAGTTAATTAAATTGATGCAAGGTAAATGACAATGAGATTGGCTTGAATTCAGAAATCAGCATTATACTATCATTATAACATTAAACTTCGTAATAAAAAGATATGATAAATACTTAAAATAAACTCATACTGCTAAGCTTGTATAAATGTATAACTTATTAAATATATAAAATAACTTCAATTAAAGTAGAAAGAGAACTACTTCTGACATTCATTAAACAAACTCGAGGTTCGCTTATCAAGCACCAATGATTTCGAAGTTGGATTCGTATACTTAAACGCTTTTGCGTTCATGGAATCAGTCGGTCGTCGTTCGATTATTATTTTAATCAACGAAAAAACTCCTGAACTCCGTAAAAGCTTCTTCTATTCTGGTAGGATTGTTATTAATAATAATACTTCAGCATCTTCATTATTTGACGATCTGTTGGCAGCAAATTCAAGTACGACGAACAATACTTGTACAATTCACACCGGTTGTAGGGAATTTACAACTATCACAGTCACTACAATAGAAAGTTTGTTTTTTTTATTCCGTTTTCAGTTTCTTCTAGATATGCCGAATCCTTGGAAAAAGGCCGACCGTGTAGCATTTATTGCTGGAAATCCTTTGAATGAACAGTCGGAGGGAATTATCCACATGTTTACAAAGTATGTGATACTTTCACTTAATCCTTCTTTAGACCTATCAAAGCATCAAACGATAAGGATGTTCATTTTGAAATGCTTTGCATGCTGGGAATACCTTGTAGCGTCACAGTTAAGGATTTATTAAATTTTGTCTCTCCAATGAGGTATGTTTGGTATTTTCTTTAGTTATTGGTTAGTGGAGGTATAACGGAATTGAAAGTTGTCAAATCCAACCGAATCGGTCATTATATGACACTTTTAAAGTTTAAAACTCCGGTACGTTCATGAATTTTCATTTATTTTTTCTGTGTTAGGAGGAGACAGACCAGTTCTACGAAACATTTAATGGAAGTAAATACAACAGTTTTGAATCTGATACGTGTCAGTTGTGCTATGTTTCACATGTTGAGGCAATAACAACCTCCCCAAACGGATCTTTTGGTGCTTCATTTCCCCTGAAGGGTCTAATTGAACTCCCCTCTTGTCCTGTGTGCCTTGAAAAACTGGTGGGCCCTTTTTCACGGTTTTGTTACATGGGTGTTTAGGATGAACCAGTGGCTGGAATTTTGACAACAATCCTCTGCAATCACACCTTCCACGGCCAGTGCATATCCAAAACTACTGATACAGTGTAAGTACTGTAAGCATAGCCCATTATGGAATCATTTAGATGCCCAGTGTGTCGATATGTCCAATCGCCAGAGATGCAGGAGCAGTCCAAGTGTTCAGACTGTGATTTGAGAGAAAACTTGTGGATTTGTCTGATCTGCGGGAATCTGGGATGTGGACGCTATGGTCACAAACATGCCTATGCGCACTTCGAAAATACCGGTCACACCTTCGCTCTAGAAGTGACCACCAATCTGGTCTGGGACTATGCTGACGACGCCTACGTTCATCGAATCGCCGTCAACCACGAAGACGGCAAGGTGGTTCAGGTAGGACACTTTATTCTCTATCTTATTTGAAATATATAAGAACTTTTTCGCATTTTTTTTTCCAACAATGTTTAAAACTCCACTTAACAAGAAATACATTAAATATCATTTAATCCAAGTGATCGAAATATTCACTTTTTGGTAGGACTACAATAAAGATTGGATAAGGATATGTTTAAGCACTACCTTAAATTGAAGAGAGAGGAAATCATTAGCAGTGAGAATTTCGTATTTAGTTGGGTTGGGTTCTTTGCTTCCTTTTTCTTTACATATTCGGGGCTCTTGGAGGATTTGGTGTTTTAATTTGGCATTAAATTAAAAGAACAGTGCGAGTAATCATATTTGATTAGATTTAGTGGTAGATGAACTTTATTAACAATTTGATTAATTTGGATGTAATTTCTTGCTGGAAATTTGCTGTTGATTATTCTATTTACTTATTCATCCGTTGGTTCCAGTTGTTAAATCTTCATTATTTTACTTTTCATCTCTTTCTCGTACGATTCCAACACACTTCTAGATCATCAGCTACGGAGAGGGTGTCTCCTATACTCTTTTCTAATTTATACATTCATGCCACAATCACCATATTCCTTTCTACCTTGTATTGTCATGACGATTGCCAAAATTAGAGAGCTTGATCTCTTAGCAGCGCTTCCCTATCATACACTAGTGGAAGTCTTTTCCTTATGTGGACTTGTATGCAATTTCCAAAAGACTGATTGTTGTCTCTGTTTAATTTTTGCCGTTAATTAGGTGCTTTACGTAAAAATCGTATGTTACCTACGATATTACAAGTAGTAAAGAAGTAGCGAACCGTTATCTCATGCGAGAAAAGGTAGAATGAAATAGACTCGAGCGTGAATTGGACGCTTGAACGAAATCCTTTGACCGCGTAAAGTAAATTTGTCCTGCTTTTTCTCAAAGGTTTTGCATTTAATGCAGAAATAGACTTTTTTTATTCCTTTATAAATGCGAAGAGAGCTTCGTATGAAAATAGCAAGCTATTTAAGGTTGCATTTCTTGGTTTGCATGCATGTCTTGAAGTTAAAAGACATTTTAGAGTACTGCCCCTCTCCCCGTTCATTTCGACACTTCTAAAACTCCCTTGAATTAGTGGGAGCTATTTTGATGTAAAACAATATAGTTTGGCCTCTCGAATATAATCACATCTCAAGGCTGACTCACAACCACAAGTTGAATTTTTTGCGCAGTCTCTCTGACTCCTAGGCATGATGCCTTCTTTTAACGCATTAGAATTTGAATGAGCGTCTATAGAGGTGACTATTTTGCTACTCCAAGTTAAGTTCGCAAATTATGCCCTTAGTTGCTCTTCAGATCGATTGCTGCAATATCTCAAACATTGTATTTGATCCTTGCAGTTGGGTTGACGGCTCTACCATTATTTAATTCCCACAGATTGGAAAAGTCGATTGCCACCATTATCGGTAGTTGTCCAATGAGATGATGCTGATGCCTCATATCCGGTAGAGTATGTTGTCAGTAGTAACTCAAAACTTCGGTTTTTATTTAATAAACTAATGCTTCTGTCGCATTTTAGGTATGTACACTTGACATGGTGGTGACGTATAAAGTTAATATACCATAGATCAGCACATTGTAATTGAAACCTGTGAATTTTATTTTGTTTTTTCAGGGTTGTACTTTTCACAAATTTTGTTTGATAGGTGGGTGAGGGAGGCGAGACGGGTGACAAGAAGACGGATAATCTCTGCATGGAGTTCAGCGCCCTCCTCGTGAGCCAGTTGGATTCCCAGCGGCAGTACTTCGAGAGTCAGTTAGAGGCCGTCAGCGAACAATCCACCGAGCGGATCTCCGCTATCGAAGCCGATCTCGTGAAGACGAACCGCACCCTTGCCGAACTAGAGGCAAAACTCGCCGCTGTAACAAAGGAGAAGAATGCCCTCTCGCAGAAATTCGCCGTCGTAAGTTATTCTACATTCATACTGAGTAGATTTGAGAATAATGAAAAGTAGAAAATGTAGTCATCTGCACAGTTCCTAGTAGAGCAGTTCCGATTCACCGCACTTTCTCCAATTTCCTATCTGCATTGTCTTCATCCAGAGATTGATTGCTGGGGTTTAGCTGTCTTGATACTCAGGGTTAAGGATTGTTGTTGATCAAGAATTGGGGTCACCAGATGTAGGGGATCGGAGTTATTAAAAAGTTTACAGAGAAACTAGTGTGGGTAGTAGTTTAATGAGATGCGCCATATACGGAAATAGGAGCGAGTTAGATAGGAACTAACTGTAAGAGTTGGTCAGGAGGAGCTGAAGAGCCAGGAATATGTTTATAAGTTTTGAACTGTTCAAGGTAATTGAATTAGTTTAAAGATACTGCAGAGATCTAGATGTAATTGTAGAAGTAGATTCCGAAGTTAAAAATGGGGGACATGCTCTAATAATTCCTGGATATCTCTAAATATTTTGACAATATTTTTATTGTTACAATGTACCTTGGCGATTAATTACTGGATCTTGAGGAATTTTTGAGATGGTTCTATGTTATTGAACGCAAATTATCTATCTGTCGGCCAACCCATGAAAATGTAATAATAAGGTAATTTTTCAATAACCATTCTTGCACCACCATGAAGGATATATTGACATTTCTATTTGCTTTAAAAGCTTTTGAGTGGCATTGTGAATTTGTTTTGTTACCTATTTCTGCAAAAAACGCAAATTACATAGTTTAGAGAAGTTAAAAATTACCTTACCGACCGGTTGATTAACTAAATTTGATAAACACTCAAGTGAGTAGGTAAAGATAAGATGATAGTTAAGAAATAATTGCGAAATTGGGCGATTTAAAATAATTCTTAAGTAAGCCATCCTTCACATCTAATGGATTTGATTTAGGGGTTTATTTGAACAGAAGGTATATACCTTTCAATGTATCATCTCTAAGGTGTGAAGGGATGAATCGTGGAGATTTTGGCCTTAAAACCTGTAATTTCTGCATGAGTTCGGTTGGTATTGGTGCATCTTTGTTTTAAAGACCTTCAGGGTCGGAGATTTTTAGACGGGACCGGATGGCAATTACACCATGTATTGGTTTTTAGGAGTTCTTACCTGCATTTTCCTCTTCCATTTCACTAATCAGTTCCAATATGAATGATAAAGAAAGTTTAAAAAAAGATAGATGATGGGGTCATCTTTGAAATTTTAGGCGTGTTTGGAGCTGTTATTTAACTCGGCCCGTCTTAAGAGGGTGAAAACGGTGGCAAGCGATTTGTGATAAACGGGACAAGATGAAATCGTCGAAAATATGCATAAAAATGAAAGCATTTGTTAGGTGAGTAAGGTCAACTGGACATTTCAAGAGTAATTTAGGCATTAAAGAAGGTATAGATCATGAGGTTCCCACTTTTCATTAAACTATATTTCCGCGCAACTAAATCGCTCACTACTAATCGGTCTTAACATTCATTTCATATTAACAAATAACAGTTCAAATGTTAACAAAATGGAGGAAAAGTAAGTAACAAAAAATAGTTATTTTATTTGCTCCTCTCTACTTTCTTCGGCGTAGAGCAATTCGTTGGCGCAGCGTCTGCACAAAGAGTTGTCGGAGGAGCGAGCGTTGATTGCGGGGCTGTCAACAAGTGCGAGTACCTGGGAGGAGCGCGCCAAGAAGGCCGAAACGGAGTTGGCGCAGGCTCGGGAGGAACTGCTCGACCTCCTCCTCAATCTGGAGTTGCGTGACAAAATTGCCGAGGCCTCCGCCGCTAACAATGTGAGTCTCATTCCTCGTCTTTTGTGCTTTCTTTGTAGTAGCCATGTATCTCTTATAAACAATAGTAAAGGAACAACTGTTGCGGGCTAAGACTGGAGGGTCAGCTGTTTCAGTGGAATGGGGCTTGAACTGGAGCTACCAAATTTAGAGGTACATGAAGTGAGAGGAAGTCAAGTGACCCAGTAAGGATTGCTTTATATATAACAGAAGTCGACCTGGTGAATCCGGAGATAAGATAAAGTAGCGTTCTCCCGATTTCCCTGACTCTCACTTTTGCTGCCTAAATGCTTCCTTTTGGAATTTTGAATATTCCCCTATGATGAATAATTCTAAATATTTGCCCTGCCATGGAAAATAAAGTAGATAGAGAGAATTCTTTTAATACTAGTTGCTGAAGTTGGTCGACAGAAGTTGGGACCAAATTGAAATTGCAAATGGGTTGACTGTGGCTCCGGAGTAGTGAGAACGTCTAAAAGAGGGATTGAAAGTTTATCTGTAAGCAAGATGATTAAGCAGTAAGGGGAGAAGGCTTTGATGACATTGTCGATGTTGGTATGGCCTGCAATTGCACCTTGGTATAAATACCCTTTTCTCACCTTAAGATTGTGCACTTTCCATTGGTTCAGATGTCGATGGGACTCTGAGTCGATGACTTATATCATTCGCCATTTCTGTAATAGTGACCTTAGGTACAAAATTTGTTTTCTGGTGTAAAGCCATGGCAAGTCACCAGAGTTCCATTTTGGAGATGTGCAAGCATCTAATTGAATACCTTTTTGAAAAAAATTTGAAGACATTTTGGTTTGTGCAATTTTCTTCATTTAGATCACCTCAGGAGAGTTGGAAAATAGTGAGATTACTGTGAAGGAGCCAACTCAACGTCCAAGACGGCGACGAAAGAATCGCTAGGGCAACAGTTTCTCCTCCTCCCCCTTTCTTACAGAATGGTCTCATTGGTATTTTTAATTTGTGTAATATATACATCATTCTTCGTTTTTATCTTTTCTCTCCTTTTTTTACTTTACAACTCGAAGTCATTTCCTTAAGTTTGTGAAGGCGTCGGATTACTTAGAACAATTTTCCTGATTTCCGAAAGACATCCCAAAACTCTGTATAAAAACGAGTGGCGGTCGATAGTAAAAGAAACCGTTAATAGCATTAATTCAAATCAAATAACAACGCCATCTTCTTAGTTCCAGAGGTATAGTTGTATGAAAGCAATATATGATGAATGTGAAAAAATTTCGTTTGGCGAGCATTACTGATTCGCCGCTCATTGGTCATCAGAAGTGACAGTTGAACTGAGGTGGTACGACTTGTAATGTTTTGAGGAAAAGTAGCATAGTTTACGGCTGGTTATTTATCTGAGAGAAAGTGGATTAAATAGAAGTGTTTATTTAGTCTTATATGTTTTTTAAATTGAAGTTAACCATTATCATGTCGAATGAAATAAGAGCAAAATTATGATAACAAAAAACAAGGCATTGCAACATCTCCTGCTTAGACTGAAGGGGGGTAATGACAAAATGCTGGGGGGATGAAAGTTTTCAGACAAATGGAAATGACAAGATGAACCACTGGATGGTTTGAGCAGTCGATATATTTTTGTCCGCTCGGATCAAATAGTATTGTTATTGCTAAAAGCGTTTGAAGTAGATAAGTCTCCAAGAGAGGAGACTTCGACGGATACGAAGGAGCACATGATCTAAGTAGTAAAAAGAATGTTGACACAGGTGCGTTAGCAAATATATTGTCTTCAAAAGGAATAAGAGGATCTGGTCTCCACGAAAGCACTCGTGAAACATGGGAAATGAACAACTATGATGTTAAAGTGCATACAGCAACATGGATCTTACTCACATAGGCCAGACTCGACGTGGAATCCTTGCGTGAGTCGGAATACATTTCTGAAGGTTCTTCCTTGGTCGAAGGCAAAGATTCATTTACTACAACTTGCCCTCATAAGAAAAGTCGTCTCAAATGGTTCAGGGTGACTTTGAGTGCGTCTTCGTAGATTTTATCTCTGCTCTATATCACCAGAGAACTGTATTGAACTCGATTTCCTGCTGACTTCGTAATACATTTTCTGCCTTCCTACTATTCATAATTTTTTCTAAAGTGCCGATAATTCCGTTTTCCTGATCGGCAAAACTGTCAAAATCAACTTCATGCTTTTTACGAACAACTGATTTTTCGGTGTGTCTGTTACTTTCCGATTTTCAAATACCATATCATCTCTTTGCAAAACTGAGCACATGGTTTTTTAGGCTAAGAGAAAAGTGATTGCTTTTAACATTGTCGTAAAAACTAGGGTGAATGGGGGCGAAATTGAAGAAACAATAAACGGGTAGTCACCACGGTCCAATATCATTCTACAATTCAGCACGAGACACCATGGAGATAAACTGCATCTGATGAGCTTTTGAACTGTCATTATCTTGACCCAAGAAACGGTCCTGAACTTGATAAGAAGACAAAACCCAATACAGACATCTTTATTGAAAGATGCCGTGTCACCGACTGTGAGGTGACGTCATAATTACTTGATTGTGCGGTTAGTCTATGCGTAAAACTGCCTATTTTATTTTGCTTCGATAAAAAAAACTCTTTTATCTTACGGGGACGTTACCTATTCACAGGGAAAAGCGGAAAACCCGGCAGATTCTGCTGACACGAGCTTCTTATTACTCAACTTGTTTTCTTCGACCTCCCTTCTTTACCAGCTATTTGGAACAATCTACTTTTTCCAGTGATGCATAACTCGCAATGGGTAATGATAATAACAAATCTGGGGGACCCTGCTGCCAAGTTTCAAATAAGACTTCGTCTTTCGGTTTCGTTGAAATCTTCTCAGTTCTCTTGAACATCTGAGGACTAAAAAGAAAGCTCACATATTCATGACTAAGGCGGATCGATTAAGACACCAAGGAAGTCCATGTTTTGATCGGGCCATCGTGGCTAAAAAGACCCAAGAACGTCGATTCTCACCTAAACGGAAAACGAAGCCGCCGACTGTATGCAAATGTTAATAGAAAGGAAAGCAATGCTCTTATACTATCGATAGAATCACTATCCCTCGAACACAGTGATCAACAAAGACTTCCAGTGCCTAAGTTCTGTCTCTTTTAATTCGTAAAAGGCAATAATGTTTGAGACGCAGCACATCAGAATGACATCCTTAATGTTGACATCAGATTCAGTATGAGGCTCTTTAAAAGATCATTTGAAAAAATGGCAGGCTGGGGCTGAGAAGGAAGTAAATACCCCGAACCTCCCAACTCGTCCCTCACTGCTATCTGATTAGTATAACGTGCACTGTGGTATCTAGGCTCTCAACGTCGGATGTCCATGATAGAGCCCCTTTGAGGCACACCGATATGAGTATGACTGACCTTCTCTAATCCTCAAGTGTACCTCGTTTGAATGTCTAATCAGTTGTGGTTGACAATATAAAACCAGACGTGTTCTATCTGGAGTTTTCTAGGGTTTTGTCGCAGTTCCCAAGACGTTACATATATTATAGTTATTGATAAACGGATATGTTAAAAAAGTTTAGATTCATATATCCAAAGTCATTTCATCTCTACGATCACGATTGCCCAATCAAGAGAGCACTTAGCAATTCAGAAAGGAAAATAGAGGAGCGAGAGGGGGAGGGAAAGAAATGCCAAGAGGAAAGACAAGCGGGAGATGGTACAAGAGAGAGCGGGATCAGCGAAGTTTCGACTTCGTGGGCCGTTCGATTTCTCTGGTTGGTGAGGGTTCATGGAAGAAGGCGTCCAGACAGGCAACTTGAAGAACTGGCACAAGGTGATTGGTGGCTGCGTCGTCAAGGTAACTGTTAGCCATTCCCGTCTCGAGGAAAAGGCTTGCCACTAATCGACGGCTTGCTATCAGTGGATCTTCGCTTTCAATCCCTTCCTTTCTGTTGTTACTTGCTACAGCCTAATGAAATAAAAGTAAGCGTATATTGTTAGTTGTTCATCTACGAGTGTGAAATCAGATCTACGTTATCCTGGAAACAGATGCTGAGATATTTTGCGCCGGACCTGTAAACTCAGACTTAGCAGACGAGCACGTTAACCGCTGAGTCATCGGCGCAAACTAATCTTATCAAAGATGAGCAGAAAATGAGCAGTTAAATAAAATCCTCTTACCTCTTTGAGATGTTCCACGTAGATCAAGCATAGCACCTCATTCTGCCGCTTCGCCGCGGTGATCATGCTAAAAGGGAGAAGGTGAAGGAGATGTGTGTGTGTGATTTCAAAAAAAAGTGTTACCATTTTCTAATCATAAGATGTCATAAAAATGACGATTTTGAAGGGAGTAAACTTTGTCAGTACAATTTCGTATATACAGGATGCGTAAGGTATCTGAAGACGCCTCACACACGTTTAGAAAAACAGAAAATGCAACTGTTAATGGACGAAACTTACAATTTCTTGTAAGAAAACATATAAACATAATAATTATTACCCTAGATCTTATTCTATATGTCCTCCTTAGGTTTCCATCACCGGATCAATCCGAGTTCGAAAGCGACTGCAAGCTTTGATCAGGTCAGGTGATCATTATTAATACCCTCCATTCCATCAGAAAGGAGGATTTGGTGTTATGAGAATGCTCATTAACTTCCTTCTCAATCACGTCCCGTCTCAAACGGAACAAATCAAAGGATTAAGGTCTGATGAGTTAAAAGGCGGGCATAAGTTTGGTGTGACATGGGCATGCATAACAGTTGGGACTTCAATGGAGTCCGCCCACACATAACCAGCCACCACCTATCATTTCTTCGATTGACTTTTTGATACTGGTGCTAGTTTTTTCGTTAGAGAAAAACCAAACATGCTTCAATTTCTTCAAGAGTCGTTTTGCACACTTAAACGATTCTCTTAAGTTGTTTTGTCAACATTAACTGACCTCGACAAAGAACGTATGATTTGCATCCGAGATCTTGATCAACAACATTCCCTATTGTTACATATATGAAAATAACATTTTTTGTAAAATAATTCTTATATGTAAGATTCTTTCCACCTTTTAATTTCTGCTTTTAATTCCCATTTACTCAAACGAATTTGTTTACATTTCGGTTGTAAGTGGTGCGCAGGACAAATCGACCTATCGACATTTGTATTATGGTGTTGTCGGGTCGTGTTTGTAACTAGTGCAACATCTTAGAACATCTAAGAGTCGGTTAGAGTATGCTACGGAGAAGAACAGGTTATATAGTTTTATTCCTTTGGACACTTGAAGATCTTTTAGCAAGATGTCGCGCGTTGACTTTCAACGATTTTCGTCCACCATGCCGTGTCGTGCACTCTTCTCACAAACCCAGGTGTTCTGAGTGGGTCAGGAGAGCGTTCACAGTGCTCTTTTCCTCCTGGTGGCCAATTCATCTTCACTGTTTTCATTCAGCAGCCTCTTTCTAACTTTGCAGACGAAAGGTGTGGCGACTTTTAGACATCTTGCAATTTCTAAATTCCTGTCTTTCGCCTTTATAGACCCTATTTCACAGTGTATCTTTTCATTCCATTACCTATGGTAGTACCGGACATGAGATCTTCTGATATAAAAGATGTATTGTTTATTATCGGATTAGTTTAAATTACAAAATATAAGTGTGCTCAGATACTTTCCACACCCTGTATATATCGATTAATCACTTGTACCTAAACTTTGCAGCTGGTACAAAATCAAATCAACATTCTACAATAGACTTATTGAGGAGAAACTCTTTCGCCTGCTATTCAAGAAATCGAATTTTGAGGTGGAAAAATACTCTGCTCTCTGGTGAATCTAGAGAAACATTAAATAAAAAGATACGAGACTAATACCTCGGTGGGAGCCCGACCGAGTTAGACTCAGAGATCTTCTTTTACAAAATTAATGAATTTTCTAAGGGGGAGAGCAGACTTTCCCTAATTAAAAGACTAAGAGTTGAGTGGAGATCATAAAATGAGAGGGGAGTGGAATCAGATATCGGAAAATAGTGTATAAGCAAACTACATTACGATAAGCAAGCCATATGATATGCTGCATTAAGTTGACTGGCGTCTTTTTCAAATCTCAGAAGTGCTCAGTAAAAATCATCATCTGACAGTTAGGACGGAGCAGATGAGTGAGCATGTACGTTTAATAGAGCGTTACAAGTTATAAGAATTGTAGCCATAACATTGGACCATAGGGAACCTAATAATACCTACGTAATATAATATACCATTATACCGGATGTCTTTATGAAAATGGGATAGTTTTTCAAGCAAATAATCATAGAATAACATCAACTAAATACACACCTGGCCACTTTCTCGGCGACGTCCAAGAAGCCACCCTTGAATTGATCGAGATAGTGATGCTGTTGTCCGATGAGGAGGAGACATTCGGCCAACTTGTGGAGGTAGCCCAGTACTGCCGAGGTGCGCTCGGCCAACGCCTCGATCGATCGATAGAATATCTCCTATAGGGGAAAAGATTTATTCCGATGAGGTGAGAAATAAATTTTTAAAAAATTAAACTTTAAACGAACGAACCTTCATGGGCAAATCGGGTTCCAGTTCCCTGCTCTTATTCTGCACCTCATCACAGGTCTAAAAAGAAAAAAAATTGGAAGGAAAGACGAGACGTCTAGTGATATGCATTGCTTTTTGTGAGCCTTTCTGATCTCGATTAACTAATTTCCTGCCTCTACTGAATTTGCAACTGCTTCAGCCCCATGCTTTCCGATACTTTCTTCATGTCGGCAATTTTTCGAGTGACTTCAGTAACAAATGAATTAGAGTTGGTTATTTAGGGGTAGCGAAATGTAAATTGATGCTGCTCTTCAACCCCGAAAGCCGGCATCTAATATAATTGTTGCCCAATCACCAAGCTCCAGTCCAAAAAATGGTAACCAAAATCTCAAAGGATGAAGATTTTTTGTTAATAAAAGTTAATTAACAAAATGTGAAGTGCTCTAAAGTTCAAAGAAACACCAATCACAAAACCAACTAAATAGAAGACCGCTTCCAAGACCGATATCTTCCAATCCCAATCAATCTTACATTGACATTAATACTCAATTCAATTGATTGAATGATGAAATACCTTAATGAGGGCATTTCCAGGGACAATTTGGTCGAGCACCTTCACAGCATCAGAAAGCGAGGCAACAGGATATTCAGATCCAGTGTCTTGTTCCGGTGCCTCAGAATCAGCCTTCTTCACTTGGAGCGTCTGCCGGATGCGTTCAAGAACACCACCTTCGGAAGTTAGGCTGCTGATGTCGACGTCATCTTGAGACGTTGACTCCAGTCGTGTCAATTTGGTGATGAGCCGAGCAGAAGCGCGTGAACTCAGTAACTCCAGGGCTTCCATGTGGACCAGAGCCAAGCGTGACTCCAACTGAAAGGCTAAATCCCCTCTTCGCGCCTCCACTGATCCGGGCTCAGGTGTGTGCTGGTGGTCCCTGGCTTCACGAAGCATCTGAGAAAAAATCAACAATAGTATTAAACCACCTCCTTAGACGCAACGAAAAGCTACTGTGGTTTCCTAACATCTAAGTATTTATGGAATACTTCAGTATAATTCTCTTGGCTAGAGATGACATGGCCAACTGCTCAATCTTGTAGTAGCCAAATTTATATATTTTTTTCCTAAACAAAATTTTATCCGATGAATAAACTGTAAACATTTGGAGGCACCCAACTGGAAACTCAGCGAACTCCAAAACATGTGGGGGTCTGACTGGAAAAACACTTTACGGGAGCTTCTTCTAAACACACACAATCCTTCCTTCTTATGCTTTCTGGTCCTCTTTCACTAAGATCTGTTCATCACCACCTTGTTTCATCCCTCTACGCTGTTGGTGGAGACTGATAGAATAAAAAGGTACCATCTAATCAGCTGATCAAGGAGTACTAAATATCATGGATATAAACAACCAAATTTGAATTATAGAAAACGCTGCAGTGAACTATTTAGCGAATGAAAGAGAGTTCAGAATTTAAAATAGGCATGACTCATTTGATAACTAGACTCGATTCAGTCCCTCTCCTAACCCCTGAAACTGTGGAAAAATTGGATTTGGTAGTTGAGCGGTTCTGTTCTGCTTTTAGCCGTCCTAGACTTCAACATTCAAGCTAGCGACAGATGTACCGCTACCTAAGAGGACACGAAGAAACGCAAGTGAAAATTTGTTTGAGGAATTATGGGCGTGGTAAAGAAATTATGTATTTACCTATTAAATGAACTGGAAGTATGTCAACAAAAATGAATGTAAACGCAAACCCTTCCTCTAGAAAACACACAAAGCAGCTATCCAATACAAAAACCGTAAGATCTAAACATGTACTACAATAAGAGAATGAAGGGAAACTTAGGAGAAGTCTCGACTTTCATATCTGTGCTCCGTAAATGTCAATATCTTCGCGTCCGATGTTGCACATCCTCTACATCAAACAAAACAAACCTGGCACGTCAAAGGAACTTAATAACTAGCATAAAATAAAAAAACATGACGTAGCAATGATTGCACGATCGACGCATTCTCCAGACCTTGCAAAGTACTGGGGTGAGTAAACCCTCATCAAAATATCATTCTCAATCATGATGTTTAAAGCAATGTTGACTTTTCGAGAAATACACTCAACAAGGACGAAAGCAGATGAATAATCCAAACAAATAGCCATAATGACTAGACAAAGTTCTCCAATCTGAGTTGAGTAATGATCAAAAATATTAATGTCATGACTTACCTGCGAGAGTTTGGGACCTTGATTGCTGCCGAGATCAACCGGTCGAAGGAAGCGCTTTGTGTAGACCAGACCCGGATCGTTCTCCTTCAGCGCCGTGAAGGTCTTTCGTCCGATTTGCTCCAAGATGTCCACGCCACCGGTAATCAACTGTATGCCCTGCGAAAGAAACAGGAAATAAATTCATAAAATCTGCATTTCATGCAGGAACTCAAAATACACATCCAACAATTACCTTATTTTTTTCATAAATAGGATACTTTCACTTGGATTAATGGCGGCAAATAGTGCATTTATCGATCAAATAGAAACACAATAGATGAAGTGCACAACCCAACTTTGATAGTACTAAATAAAAATAGTAAAATCATACTACAAAGAGTTGCAAACAAATCGCGCAATGACACAAGCAGGTGTTACTAGAATAAAGGCCACGTTATCCTGGTTCTTGTTTAATTTTAAAGGTTGAGGCTATAGTGACCTGAATTAATGTGAGGGATTATACGTTCATATGAGTTCAATGGTCCAACCAGTGTTGAGTTGTTTATCTCCCCAAAAACTGCATAACTCCCACATTATTCTCAGACTTCTTGAAATTAGAAAGATACGTTTGCAAAATACTAAGGGAGCGATGTCACGTACTTAGATTTCTGGCTCATACAAAAGACTATCACACATCCTGAAAGACTCATCATCACGACTCATGTCTACTTAGTCATAACCACCAAATGATCATGAGGTTCAGTTAAGCAAGCAAAGGACTCAACTTTACACTCCTCCCCCCATTTCCCTCTCCTACTCCATTTTTTGTCATCCAACAACTGGGTGAAGGTTAAAGAAAAGCTACTATGTAAAGAAACAGAGCACCTCAAAAACACCGTGATGCCAATGCTCAAAATCATGAAGATGGCTTTATTTAGTGCCTTATAAATAAAGTGAAATGCACATCTGGGAAATAGATCCTTACTTCCCAAAACGATAGAAAATCCATAAAAGGATATTGCTGGATGAAAATTCAGGGAAGTGCATACTTTTCAATGGCTGAAAACTTGGAAATTGCTACTATTACGCAAAATCTGCTATAACTTCCAAGAAATCCAGCAAATAAATCCGAAGCTTTTAAAGATAGGCTTTTCCAGCATCATATTAAGACAAGGAATAGCAGTACGGTTGGTCATGCCATCCACTGGATTTTCACGTCAAATCCATGACCCGTACTTATCTGGCTTGATGTAAGTGTCACCGACGTACACAATACGGTCATTTTCTTCAACCAAAACGTTAATAATGTGTGCAAATAATCAATAAGGCAAAAAGGATCCAGAAGTTATCTCCTTTTTTCTGTACTATCAACTTCAATTCTCACACAGATTGCGAATATGATCCCCATCACGTGCTCATCACGTTAAACTGCTAAATTTTGCTCAATTGCTAAAATTCACCACGGTAGTACCGATTTGGCCATTTGAATGAAAATAAAAAAAACATTTATTAGTGGAAGGAAAGACCAAAGATTTTCTAAAGAGCTCGGATTATGATACATTTAGCAGCATAATATCACATCTTCATAGCTACAGAGAAAAAAAGATGTGAGGTACATGCCATGCTGCTGAAAGCTCAAGATTCCTCTCACCATTCTACTGTTTTCGATACTAGAAGAAAAGTGCACCAGTTACTTGAACTAATCAAGTGCTCAGCGAGCTGTGGACGTTGAAGACAGCAATTCACTAAGAGGCTCAGAGGACAAATGCTAATATTTGAAATTGAAAATGCTAGATTACGAAACACTGAAGTACACAAAACCCGAATCCAAAAATGTGATTAAGACCTTCACTTGGCTTCCTCTCCCTAATTCTTTGCTAGGTTACTTTACTTTATCCCATGGTCTTCTGTAATTCCACAATAAAAAATTGCTTACTTGACCTTGTCATGGGAAATAAATAAATGCCATAAAGTGATGACGACAGTAACATCAACAATGGAGACCGTAAAACGGAAATAAATAAGCAAGTTGGGATATTCTAACTTACGAGATTTCGATCTATCTAAATGTTATCGCAATGGAATGGACTTTAATTGCTTTCCCATACCAAACGAATGAATTCTTATTCATTACCACCAATAGATGCTGGAGATTATAGACAAGATTGCATTTCACTGAGATGTAAAAAGTGACAACGCAAGTGATCGGGGGAATCAACATTCCATATGCTTGTTAACCACCATAAATCGAGGATCGATCGACTTCCACAAATAGAGAAGCACGCTAGACCATGGCCAACTCAACAAACAAAGTTGACATTTCCCGCATTCCTTCAAAACAAAATGCATCCCGAGCCAAGATGATGCACGATTAATTTCAGATATCCCAATCACAAAATAAAAACTGAAAAATCTCAATGCATCGGTGGCATAATGGTCAATTTACGAGTCTGCAAAGTCAAAGATCATGGATTCGATACACAATACCCCATATCCACCGTAAAATTTGTCAAGGGGCAGCTAAAGGATGTAGAATACTAGCCTCACTTTCTTTTTATATCTCAGAAGTTATCCTACCTGGCAGCCTCAAAATTCCTTAAAAGTCTCCATTTTTGCCCTATCGACGAAAGACGTAACAGCAATCTATATGTTCATGAGACTACAGATTTAAATCCTATCATCTGAATAACAAATCGCCTCCTCATTCGAAAAAAAATTTGATATCAATCAATTATGCCATGAGCATGTACCACACTAACCTTAATAGTTTGACTTTTCAACTGTGGAAAACCTCAACTTCGCCATAGACTGTTATATACCAATTACACAAGTAGAGAATTCATCATGTGACAAATATAATCTCCTAAACCCACAAAAGAAAGTATTTTCAGGGAAAGAGAGACACGGGAAATAACTCCTATTCTGTCACTCCCAATTATTGGCCCCATTTATTCGTTACCAAGTCATTAAGCTCAGTAGAAGTGGATTGATGAGCCACTGGCGCATGCTTGTAACAATATTAATTTAATAATCCAATAAAGCAAAAACTATTAGTGGGAAAAATAAAAATAACAGAGACTTACAGTATTTTCAACGGTCGACGTTAGAGTTTTGGCGATTGAGCCCAGATCCCAAGCACTCCAGCCGCCGCCAATAGCAGCAGCCTGTTCATTTGTCTCACCCTCTGGAGGTGGCTTAGGAGCTTGTGGTTCCTCAAAGCCAGAAAGATTAGGCATTCTAAGACCCGCCATGAAGCTCGCCAGACCACCACCCACTGATTTTACGAGAGCGGAAGCGGTCGAGGTCAGTTCTTGAGAGGTAATTGAGGAAGGACCAGCAAGTGAAGATAACTTGGCATGTAAATCCTCCATATTTTCCCAATCCGCTTCCGTACTAGACACCTTTTTGGGTTCTGTATTAATCCAGTGATCGTTCTCTAAGTCGCAGGCATTCGATTCCTCGGCTTCCTTTGACTGCGATTCAGCCCAAGGGTCATCCTCCAAGTCCCATGCACTTTCTTCTTCTTTAAAAGATCTGGAAAGCAATACTTCTTTAGCAGGTATAGATTTCGATAAATCCTCTTTAACAGATTTCGACTGGCTTTTAGATTTTCTATCGCTATCTTTCACTACCTCTGTAAAAGAATCCTCAACTTCTGGAAGCTGGATATTTCCCGACGGATCTGATTCTTTTGCTACCTCTCCGGAAGGCTCGTCTGCAAACTCTCCCCAAGGATCATCTTCCACATTCCAAGCATCTGCGTCTTCAGAATTAGGGGGGTTTTCGAGGATTTTAGACGGTTTTATCTTCTGAGGAGACCTAGCAGATGATTTATCAGTAAATTTTGATACTTCATTGACTTTTTCAAGGGGATCAAATTCCCGTAAGTCCTCAAAATTGGAGGAGAGTAGCTGGATCGCAAGTACTTCTGGAGCATTTTCAGTCTGCCGGGATACAACCTCTCCCAGAGATCCATCTTCAGCATCCCATGCATCTTCAGAAGGTAGATTCTTTTTCTGTTCAGGATTGTTACCGGTTATTACTTTTCTAGAGTTAGCAGGTGGAGTTGAGGCTGTTGTCTTATTAGATTCTTGTGGATTCAACCATGGATCATCCTCAACATCCCACGAGTCCCCCTCAATTAAAGGAACCAACTTATTATCAACAATCTGATTTTCTAGAACGTCTTCTAATTTGACTACGGGTTTGGCCATGATAACTGAACTTTCCCCCTCTTTAACAACAGGTAATGGTTTCTCAGTCGAAGTCTTCTTTCGATTTGTGGGAGGTACATTTTCAGACGATAATTTTGAGGAGGATGATTTATCCTCTGAAGAATTCCAAATATTATTTGACTCCGGCTTGGAAATTGAGGAATCCTTCGCAGATTTGCTATCTAAAAGCTAATATTAAACAAGATTAAGTAAAAACTTACGAGAATAATAATTTTTATTAATTAATATCAAGAAATACCTTGATGGTGGATGGCATTTCACTGTCAGATCCCTCATCTGCACTGGCAAAGACCTCATCACTACTATCACCCGACATCTAAAGCCAAATGGTTTAAACAGTAAGACAAACGAGAAAATAAGACGAGAAGAAATTCAGGGCGCAATACAGCGTTTGTACGCATTAAGGTATAAGAAATAAATTCTAAAACCAATTTAATAACAAACCTATACCCTAAATAACTAAAATATGGGATTTGCTGCCCAAGAAAAATTGGAAACAATGCAATAATTTACGAAAAATCAAAGCAAATAATCTTTGAATAAGATATCAATTTTATTTGAGGTAAATGCCTCAAAATGAAATAATTTTTAAAATAATGAACATAGTAAACACGACAGATGACATCGACTGTAAACGTAGAAAGGCTAAAGTAAATGATTAATTCGATACCATTATAGCCAATAGGGTTGAAGCTTTGATATGCTCAGATCAAACTTATATATGATTTAATATTGCTACAATGAGGGATTTTTTAAAGAGTGAAAGTTACTAATTTGCACCTATTTTATATTTCATCAACTAATAATTTATCAGAATGTTATACTATTTGGTCAACTCAATAATTCTGCTCTAATGTTATGGAAATTGCTATCGTTAAATAATCAGAAAAGTCATTAACCATAGAGAACCAGGTATAATTAATAACTTTGTGGATCGTTAAATTATTTATTCATTATCATAAGAATGATTCGTTGTTGTCCATAAAGTACTCTCAACTCCCC
>CAADRB010000037.1:121187-150500 GCA_900708905.1 Hymenolepis diminuta | reverse complement strand
CCCCGCCCCCTATTCCAGATAATTAGATAGTTTGAATTTATATCGCTCTGCCAAATATTTTTACATGGACCCCGGTCCAACAAAATCCCAAAGGACAAACTTGCTGATCTATTCAAAGCATCGTATATTTGAACATCAAACCCAAAAATACACCAATAAGATTTTAATTACAACAGTCTAATCCCGAAGTATGTCGAGTGAAATAGAATTAGAGTTTCATACATAAACCAATAATCTCTATTCAGCTATACTTAATGGAATCAGAACTACCGAATACTCAAAAAATGCAATAATGTCCCATTTTACAATCTTTGGATTAAGTTTAAGTGATAGACCGATTCTGATCGGCAATTATGCAGTTGTCATTAAAATATCGTGAATACCAATTCGAGAAATCGTATATTTTTCCATTATTGTGATTATAGTTCAAATCAATAAATTTTCTCTGATTGTTATTGATTTCAACGATAGCGATTCAAGTTCCCCGATTCCTTTGGAAAATCAGATAATAAACGATTTCATACACAAAGGCTAAGTTATAGAAGTTACAAAAATGCACCTTAACTTTCTATAACGTCATTGAGGTTTTTAAACGTTTGCGGAAAAAATGAATTGTGTCCTGCCAACTACTTCTTTCAAATAGTTAACTTCATCCATGTGCTGGTTGCCGCCTTGTCCTGGATTTGCACCAGAAAAAAATAAAAAGTAAAATTGTTCGACTTATGTATATTTATATGAGTAGACGAATTGTAAAATGGCATTAATGCCTTTGGCAAAGACACTTTATGAGTCCGACTAGGTATGTTTTACAATACCCACTTATAAAATCAAAGTTCTTTCTAATGGCTGACCGGAAATAACAGTCCTTTTTTAATAAGAAGACCAAGGAAATAGTTAGACCGAGGTGTAAGGAAATGAGAGAAAAATGGAGAGGGAAGTGAAAGCGGCACTGTTGCAGAAAGAAAGATACGCCATCATTCGGTGAGTGAAATAGGGGCTATGAAAATCAGACCGAATTGAAAGATGATGAAGTAGTATACTAATTTTGCATTTTCCGTCTGTCGATGAACAGCCAATAAAAAAATTAATATTTGACAAATAGAATAGCGTAGACATATGATTCAAAGTGGTTGAATGTTACAAATGATTAAATACAGAAGTTTGTGTATTTGAATTTACAGTCATTCACGAACAGAAACGTAAAACTTCGATTTAGAACTGCGAATCTAATAAGCGATCAAAAATATAATTCATTCCAAATAAATTTATTTACTGCCAATATCATAAAATCTATTTAAAAAGGACTAATGAGAAAGCAATGAATTATAATATTTGATAGGATGTACTGTTGGTCGAAATATAAAAAGCACAGATGTATTGGTGAGAGCCATATTTCTGAAATTAAATGACTAAAGAACATTTGAAAATTAAAATGCGATTAGAGAAATGATTGCCTGAACACTATCTGTGTGACTAATCACAAAAATATATTATTAAACTTTTTATAAATTTTCAAAATATGAAAACTTGATGGGATTAAAAGGTAAATAGGTAAATCGGACTCTCATACTTCTGGTTTACATCAGCAATCAAAATCAAACACATATTTTGGCATTATTTTTTAGATTAGAATGTAAGGTTTGAGCTTCTATATAAGTTTTGAGCAACGGATATTCGATTCGGCGTGTAAAATTTGATTTTCTTAAATCGGTACGTTGACTCTTCAAGCAACATTAATATTAGGTCAAAATATGATCATGGGACATTATTTGAACACAGGAATTTCAAAGCATAATATTGTATAACTCTCCAATTTCACAGATTATTTTGTGTACGTTTCCGCTTTTATTCTGGATTTAAAAAAAAAATTAACCGAAATATAGTGTGCCAATTTCAACTTCGCTCACCTACAACACAGAAAAATCAGTGTGTCATTCATTACTCATACCAGAATCCGATATATATATATATATATATGATATTTTCATCCTGAACAGTGCTTAAGGTGAAAAATTTTAACTCTTCAGTTCGTGATATTAAAGGTTAATTTTGTCTTTGCACTGGTTAAAGATGGAAACTATGGTAAAATTGTATAGAATATTTATTAACTTAACCCCATATTTACTCATCAATAATTGTGACGTGGTTCTTCATATAAGCGATCCAATTAATTTGTGATTCCAAAAGAGTCAAAAAATTCTACATACTTTATATTTCGGCTGAGAAGTAAGCTTGGTGTTACCAGAGCATCAAACGCAGATCAGCAGCCATTGAGAAGAATACTAAATAGTTAGAACTTCTTAGACCTCGAACATGAAAGATCCTTCAACTTTACTACCTTGATAGTTTGACATTATTCAGGTGTGTGCAGAAGGATTTACAATTCATTTGTGCCTTCCATTAAAAATAAGAAATTTAAAATTTAAATCTTTTATAGCCGTTCCGCTGATATATGACAATTTACATATACATTCAGTCAGTTAAATCATTGAGAATAATTAACTTATTGTACATTAACACAAACATTTATATTTTGCTCTATAAATGAACTCCCTTATTTGAAATAATTTCTGACATTAGTTGACAATTTTGACAAGTAAAAGACACAAATTAGACAGATAACAAAGAAGATGACTGCAATTTTTGCTATAACATAAGGTTTCTCATTAAACTGAGTCTTCTAAATTAGTTTATCTACCTTAAAATGAAAGTGATGATTGGCCAAAATTAAACCAATTACAACAGCAATTTTCTTTTGACCTTGTCTATATCCGCGATATTCAATTTTGTTATTCTATTGCGTTGGTATGTCTGGCTTCTCTGAACGGGTCTCCAATTATCCACTTGTAAGTGATTCATTGAAGGCTGCATCAGACGCATATAATTGGGTAACCAGTGGTGACCGATTTCGCAGCATATTTCAACTTACAGAAAATGCTGCAGCGGCTCTGAAGGAAAAAGCCACTTCGCTTGCTAACACGGGTATTTTACAAGAATAGCATAGCATTTTTCAAATCGTTAAGATAAAATTGCCTTCTGAATTTGACTAAACCAAGTTTTTTCACTTTTAACAGATGCTATAGCTAAACTTGATGAGATGGCTTGCCACCAAATTCTTGATCGACTTGAGTCTGTTTTTCCATCTGTGAAGAAGCCAACTGAAGAATTACTCGGCCCAGCAGCTGATCGTGCTCTTGATGCTGCCGAAAGTTATCTCGAATATTTCCTACCGGAAACTAAGGCCAACATTGTAGGATATTTAGCTATATATTTTAAAATTTATTTTTATTGATCGATTATATCATTTTTTTTCTTTAATTTGTAGGAAGGAAAACCTGTTGCTACTCGGTATGATCGTTTAATGCGTCTGCAAAAGGCTCTTGCAAGTTCGGAGAAAGTTCAAGCTTCTCAGGAAAAGATTTCCAATGCTTACAAGGGCATTCAGGACAAAATTAGTGCCCTATCAACGGTTGCCACTAAAGAGCGTCGAGATTCTCTTCTCTCGTCAATAAGTAGTCTTGCTACTGATTACAAACAGGCCGCCGAAGTCGCCTTTCCTCGCTTCAAATCTTTCGTTACTGGTGCCGTATCCCAACTTCAAACATTAACTCATGACCTCAGCCAAATACAGGTAATCCTTACGCTCAAAATTTAATGTTTATCGAAAAGCCTTTTTCTTGCTCGATTGATATTTGTGTGTAAACTATATTTTCTTCTTCAAATTTTGCCGGAGTTGCTCTGCTTTCTTTATCTCGATGATTTCAACATTATCTGCCAAATTAATATCATCTTGAGATACATTTTCATCGAATCCCTTTCATCGCGATGCTTAGCTACCTAATTATTTATTCAGTGCAAAAGTATCAGCTTTCAGAGGACTTTGTTGACAAAGATAAAGATGGTTATTGTGCACTTTTCGTCCTTAGTCTACTGATAATGGCGTAAATTTTAGTAGACAGCACACACTTCATCCTTCTAGAATGTTCTATAGCGTATGCACGCGCGTGCGGGTGTTTGTTTATGCGTAAATCGGTAGCCAATTTTTGCTTACCCAACCCCCAATCATAAGATCTTAAAAAGAGCACGCACTTCAAGTGGTGCGATTTTCACTCGTTCATCTCATGATAACTTTTCCGCCCCCTCTTATTACTTTCCACTGATTCTACCACCACTTGGTGTCTGATTTCTTATAAGCTGATGATTGCACATTAATTACAACCTTACTTGATTAATTTTTTTCGTTGTTGTTCATCAAAATGAGCGTCTTTCAATGGCATTTCGTGTCAAGCATAAGCTCTATTCACTCAAAATTGTTGGGAATAATATGAACACATTTAAGAGGTCCCAAAAACGAATGTTGTTTGCTATGTCTTCTTCCCTTTTAGACAGATACAGTGACACAATTGGCAATCGATCAGATACAAGCCACTGTCAATGGACTTCACAACACCCTCCTGAATCTGGATGGACTCCGCGAGAAGTGGCTCCATGGTACTCCTGAATCCGAAATCGAGAAGAAGGCGAGTCCTTGATTCACATTCCCTTTGTCTACAGAAGAATGGACATAGGACATTACACAAGCCATCGGGTTTTTTAAATTTACGTTGTGACTAACTGAAATGGTTGTTGAGTTCATGGATCTTCTGAGTGCTCTCATTTGACTAATACTAAAATCGATTATTTTAAATTAATTCTTTTATTACATTTTTAATCCGGTCGAGTCAACAGAGGCTAAGGTGGAAACCAATAAGATGGTGAAATGGTGGATAAGAATTTCCTATTTCACAAAATTGGTATTAATACTTACTCCGATAAGTGGCTCAATTACACTTAATTGAATTAACTATACTTCCACGGAAATAATTGCTTAATTGCTTGCCTCTTTAAAGTGCTTATTTGAAGAAGTTTTGAGTGAATGCTTACAAAAGTGTGCATTTGTTTGAATGCTTTCAGCTAATAATGCACTGTTCTGATCTCCTTTTAGAATCAGTGAAGCCTCCGAATCAGTGATTGGAATTGGCACAATCCTTCAAATGTCTTCCCCTAAATTTGATAAATTTGTTATTTCATTGCCTTTTTCATTAAATTGTTTGTGTTTGCTCCAAATTCTCCTCAACGTTTAATCTGTGGGTCTATTTATCAATTTTAGAGCGTTAAAGAGTAGTTAATAAATTCCCGTTAGATTGGGAATCAAGCATACACTTCTAGAATATTCTTTTCTATAAATGGTTTCTGATTTCATATTAAAAAGAACAATTTTCTTCATCTAGGTCAATTTAGTAGCAAATTGCCCTGGGCCAAGCGTTAATTTTATTACAGATGACAAAGGTGGATCGGATTAAGGAGGATACAAGTGTTGCATTCGTTTTGCTGAAAACGGGTTCAGCAGAAAACAATTTAGACTAGTCTTATTCAATTTACCCTGTTGTCAATCCAGGTGACATACCCTACTTCTCACTTTAGCAAATCGGTGGGTAGGATCTAAGAGTTGCGAGCATCAACTCCCCCCAGCAATCTTGGTACTAAATCACAAATTTTGATATCCAGACCGTTAAGTCGTTACGCATGTAAGGTACACAACCAGATCGAATCAGATGAAGAAAACTTAGTTCGATGCTGATTGCACAACTTAAGGGCTCTGCTAATTTAAAATGTTCCACCCTTTCACCTTTGGTAATGATAAGATTGTAGCTGCTGAATATTATGTAAGATCATTTTGCCTTCACAACTATTAGGAGAAGAACGATTTGAAGCGGCAAGGTCGATCCTTCTTGATTAGAAAAACCGGTCGATTAGCGCCGAACATTGTAGAAAGGCATTTTTTGTAATCAAGAGGACGAATTATGATATTTAAATTTTGAAAATTAGGCAAATTATTTGATAAATACCGCGCAACTCGAGTTCAAAAATCAAATGAAGTAAAACATCTCGATACTTGATGTTGCCCTTAGCACCTTATTGTTTCTCTCTCCTTTACCATTTGTTGGACTTTATGTTAACCGCCGTCAGTTGCTTCCCATAACTGTATGAGTAATACTGATTAATAATTTTGATGGTCTCTTTTCTATTCGATTCATTCATCTCTTATTTGAACATTGCTGATGCGTCTCCATTCTTCTCCGCGACAAACGTTACATGGTTTTGTAGTCCTCGTGATTAACAATAAGTGACATTTCTGATATGAGATTGTGTCAGGCCTCATTTCCACTAAGCAGTTCACTCTTCCCTCGACAATTTTCATGATACTTTAATCGTTATTTCCATTGTTTGCTTTACTTAAACATTTCTGCAAAGTCATACAAAATCTACGAAAGTGTCGACTTCAAGAAGCCGCATAGATTGATTTTTGGCGAAACATATCCATCCGTGAAAACTCACCGACCTGCGAAAGAGGTTCAGACAATAAACAGCGAAAAATAGTTTCCTACATTTCTAAAAACTCTGACGTTGAAAATACACAAATCGACATCCAATGAAAATGTCCTCTAATAACCCGAAAAACTAAACTATTCGTCAACGGAATTTAACTTTTCTGGCCTCCTGAAGGTACAGAGATCAAAGAAGCAGAAATTACAGATCAAGAATAAAAGAAATCTTAGTTTAAAATGTATAAATAAATATTTATTCTTCTTTTTGCACATTTAACATTGAACAAAAACTTTCCAGTTTTTTAGATAAATACAAAAAAAAGAATAAAAATTAATAAAATGCTCTGTACAATTGTAATTTTAATTTTACGTGACTATGGTGTATAATGGTCAAAGTACATTTGTCATGAAGTCGCGGATTTACTACTCCTCGATATCCACCCACCATTTTGGTTGAACTCTGATCGAGAAAGGGTGGACAGCGCGCAAGTTTTTCATCAAAGGAGCCCATATTTACAAATTGGATGTTGGAAGATGATGTTTTTAATGGACTTTGGAAAAACACTATTAAGTGTTCATTCAAAGACAGTTCAGGAATATTTCGTCTTCGAATTAAAGCTGTGCGTTTGATTCTTATCTGATAGTCCACTGCTACATGCACCAGGGTACAAATATGAGGATTTGTCCCGTGTTAATTATAACTTCATCAGTCTGTTAATTTGGATAGTGGATCCTATCACTACAATAATTTGCTTTCTTTTGCTGGCCGACTTACTAGGAGGATAACAGGAGGAAGCAAACTGAGTTTTGCATCATCGAGCTCACTCAAGATTAAAAAGTGCCCGATTGTAATGGGTCAAATTGCTTTAAATTAAGGTGTATTCTTTGTGAGACTGTTTCGATTTGAATAATAACATTGAAGAAATGTCAGATTTATTAAGGAAATATATATCTCACTTAGTTCGCTTTTCGGATTCGTTTGAAAGATACACTTCATTCCTTCTTGCTCATATAATCCAATGACCAGTAAATTAATCTGGACGGTTGTCGTACTCTTTCAGTGCACATTTTTATTCTAATGGACAATAACCAATAACCAAGGTCAGTTTTAATTTCCTTTAGATAGTTCACCTCTTAACTTTGTGCTAGTTAATACTTTGATTAAACGTATTCTCACCTCAAATCGAGTATCGGCGGACTTCGGACTCTGTTTTATAAGTAAGTAAGCAAGAAGAGAGCTGGATATTTTAATCACGTACAAGGCGTAACCATTTCAGGGTAACTAAGTGGGATTTGCACTTAGTTGGGGTTCATTTACTGGAATTACTGGCCAGTCCGGATAACACCGATAGACAATGGAATTGGGTTGACTAATCACAAATTGCAACGGGAAAACTCATATGGGAATGAGGTAACACAAACAGTCCACAGATCAGGATAGTTCTGGACATTAAAGAATCAAATTAATACTGTTAATTTAACAGGTTGATAATCTGTTGCTAAAATTATGAAATACGTTGAATTGAGCTGATCCTATGAATTGAAAAATACCTTTTTCGGATTTGACTTATATTTCCTCTTCCATGGAGTGTGCTCAATTACACTCGCAACCGACGGTTCATTAGATTCACGATGACGACATTATGAGCTTTACATCTTCCAAATTAGGTAATCTCCGAAGGAGCATCGGAAGTATTTACAGATTTTCTAGTTTAACTTTTCTGGAAGTGCACTTTTCGCCCTCGTAATTTTAAATGGAAATCAAATCCAAACTTTAAACTCATTAGGAAGAAAATGGAAACTCCTTTCATCAATACTTATTGGTCGGACAAGGGCTAACAAGATAAATCTCTAATTCAACGAAGATGTCAACATCAGCAGCCATGAAGAGTGTTCAATGTTATCGTCCAACTCCAAAAATATCACTATTTTGCACAACTGAAATTAAATCTTATAAAATCAAAGAAAGCTCCAGTTTTACCAAAATTCTGAGAATTTTTTTCATCTGTGTGGAGTACCAACTGTTTGGTTTACAAGTCATGTAAATAAATCCTTTGCTTATCTTAAAAACTTTTGGATCCGAGTTCTGATTTATGAATTTTTCATTCTGGTTCACCGATTCTCTGCCGACGAATAACAGTTTTGTTAGTTCTCTATCAACGATAATGCAAGTTATTTGTGGAGAGAAAATGGGTGATTTTTTTCTGATTCAAATCAAAGGAAAATACTTTGATAATATTGACATCAAAGTTGCAAGTTGGGTGACATTATTGTTACCAAAGAGAAGGCAGGGAATATTTGGAATTTTTCGTTTCATTGAAGGTAATTCAGAGTAAATATAATATGGCCCATAAATTTTTATATCCCCTCTGTATTGTATGCGTATTTTAAATTCTGAGGAAAGGCAGCCAACCTGATACCCTTTATAAGCACCCAAATAGTTGGGAGATTCAAAAGTTCGTTCAAGTGTTCTCTTTATTTCAATTGAACTTTTAGTGTAGCAAAGAGGAATTACCAGACAACAAACAACCAGAAGTGGAAGACATAGGTGATTTCTAAAAGCAAATTGTCTTATTATTAAATCTAAAATTTAAATTTAAAATGTACGGTATAGAAAACAATCACTTCATAGTCCATGAAGATGGGATGGGTACCATCGTACGATGTCCTAAACTTGTTATGCAAGTCTTCGTTTGCTCCCAGTTGAAGTTAAGGAAAAATAAATCAACATGTTACTCAAAATTGACACCTATTAACTGGCTTTCACAGCTAAGCTCGAATCGAAGAAAATATCTCCAAAAATCTTGAGCCAAGTGGTATTCAAAATGGTCGGAAGAAATCTTCACTTGTCAGGTCTGAGTCTTCCGGTATACCATTGATAAGAACTGATAAAGGAGATTCAACTCCAGAAAAAGATGCATTTGAACCAAAGATTTTACAGTCTTCGATTCGATGAGCGTAAACAGGCACCAAACAACACAAATATAAGCTTCTTCGTTATTCTGCAGGAATAAAGATCTTCTCCCAGGACTACAAGATGACAGACAGTCTTCCGAAATCGGAAGTCGAAGGAACGATGAAACGCAAGCGTTAGAACAGTTTAAGTATAATCTTTACAATCTGTTAAGGTTGCTAATAGAGATCTTTGTTATGAGATTGGAAAGTGGAGATCTCTTTTGATCTCAAGTAATACCTTCTTGTCATTAAGACTTTAGGGCTTCAAGTATCCGTGAGCGATGGCTTCTTAAGGCTCTCATTATCAAGTGCTCAGCTATTTTCTTTTCTCTTTTGCATGTCAATAGTCAAGTCCGATAAAATTCAAAAGCAGCCTCTGAGATGATTTCAAAACAAATCGCTGATTTTGAATGATGAATTAGCAGCTTTCTGAGGTGTCGTAAATGATACAACTAATTATAAAATTTCAATCATCTTCGAGTACCTTCTCTAAACTAACTTTAAACAGTTTCACTTTGGCTTTTTAATCATATTTAAAATGTTTACTTATTTAACTATATTTAAAATGTAGTAATGATGTTACGAACTCCCTGTCAAGTAAAGGTGAGAATATCATAAATTCAGTTGAAGCAATGCTCCAAAGATGTTTTGATCTCAGATTTAAATTCCTACTAACTTTTCCTTTCATCCGCTCTTTCGAGTACTGGTGCAAAGTACTGGTCAAATTAAAAATTTGACGAACTTTCATCCTGTCAACGGTAATAATTAACCATAGAAAACTATTTCCTCACAAAGAAAATATTCCAAACTCCCATCGACAAGTTTTACCATATTTAATCCTTCTAATGAAAATATACACATTCAATAAAACATTTATTTAATAATAATAGAACTCTAGCAAAGGCTGTTTCGATGAAGTCCTTATCAAAATCTCTCATAAGAACACAAAATAAACACGGAGAGAATCAAAAATTGCATCAAGATGTGGAGTGGGGAGCACTGACTAATTGCCAATCTCCTCTTCATCGCCGTCGTAGCCCTCGCAGCTGAGCCCATTAGACAGGTGGTTCATTTGGAGGAAATTGGAAGCGATTACGTGGAGAGGGGAGGAACAGAGACCCATCGTAGATGGATCGCCGTTTCGACGCACATCGAGAGCAGCGCGAATAATAAGATGGAGCTCGTTAGTGAGTGTCTCGTGACGGTAGGCCACTCGAATGTTCGGCAGATTTGTTCGGGTTATGTCGTTGCTAGCCACACCCTCCTCCTCGCGCCAGTAATTCAATCCAAGCCAGTGCGATTTCACCTACATTGCAAAAACAATGCGACTTAATTTATTTAAGTAGAAAGTATTTACTTTAGTCGATATCTACAAAATCGCTTAAAAACAAATTTTTCGGTGTTTCTTTATGGTTAGGGGCTTAATCTGCTAGCTCTGGGGAGCTCATCTGAAAAAATGTCCATTTGAGAGATCTGTCCATATATATATATATATATATATATTAATGCTATTTATAATAATGAAATTAAAACGTACGACATCGGGGAAGCCGGAGATGAGGACGGAGTTACGGGCGAGTTCGCACATATCGGTGAAGCTGAGTTTCCAGACTTGCGCGGCGATGCTGTACTCCTCCATCAGAGGCTCCTTGGTAAAGTGGAACTGGAGAGGGTCGTCCGTGGAGAGGCAGACGTGCAGTCCTCTTGACAGAAAATCAATCAGGGGGTTACGATGGTACTCCAGGAATAGTGAGTTATTACTTAATGGCGACATTGCCAGGCCAATCTAGAAAATAGAAGAAAACAAATTTTGGAAAATATATATATAAATCAAAATTTTATGATCAGACACCTGTCATAGTAAAATATGAAAATTACAAAAAAGTGTTACTAAAACCATCAAATCACTTAGAAAATAGGCAATTTAAATACCAAATGATGAATAATTTGCATATGGAATTGGAAAATAAGTAAGAAACGTAGAATATTCGTAGCTTAAGTGACAATTTCGTTTCACAATTTATGAAAATCAAATATTTTAAATCAACACGTCTTACTTATATAGATTTCAGTAGCATTAATGAATTTCAGATAAAGCCATAAACAAAATGTTCTTCACCTTAACAGAACGCTGTTATGCTAAAATATATTAATTTGTATCAATAAACTGCTTCATTAGATTATTTGATGAGATAAATGGACTAAGATGTCACTAAAGCTTCTCTCGAAGTATCAAAAACCAAGACCTTAGAGGGGCCACATACGTCACTTTCTGGAATTTATTTTCCCCAAATAATTTCATAAAAGTTTTCACTGATACTTTCGTGAACTTTTTTATGCTCATCTTCCTCGTGAAGGCTTTTAAAAATTCCCAGCTGACGGTGAATTTACCACCGTCTGACCCTATTTATTTACTTTCATTTACAAGGTATAAAACCCCCCCTGTAGACACACACATCACACCACCGCGACCCACGCTCTCAAACCACTGAGCTTTCTTTTGGTGCCTATTAAAGCTTTACATTCAGCTACCTCACTCCTCTTTGTCTTGTCGCATAGTGAGGATTGCAAGAAGGTGGAAGGGTGATCGTTAAGGCAGCTCTATAGCCGCTGACTTGTTATCAGTATACTCTTCTGTAATGAACTACAGAGATAGCTAACACCAAGTTATGTCGAAGACAAACCGATGAAAATGATGAATTGCAAGACACCAAAGTGTATATGGAAATTGGCAAAAAAGAAGGCGATGCTTTTCCACTACCGATGATATCACGATTTCTCAGGCGCTATTTTATTGTTAACGTGGGCTTTCAATGTAAAATTCCCGATGTTTTAAGTATCACAAAGGAAGAGGAGCGGAGAGTGGTTCATAATGTGATGTGAGGTGATGAACCAGATCTAACTAACATCCAACAACCGTTATAGAGCAGAACACGGAGATGACTAGGCCAAAATGTATTGACCAAACCACAATGAGGATTCAAGCGAGTGAGAGAGGGAAGCTTCGGAGCCGGTGGATGACAAGCGCGTGTATACGAGTGGAACTAAAAAGACGGTTTGTATTGACTTACTTCGTAAGGACGCGCGTGAGAACATGAGATTAGATATACTTTTAAGTGAGACGATAAACTCGTTTTGCATCACAGAGACATAAAGAAATCACTGCGGCATTGTAGACAGAGACCGAAGTATTTTCCTATTGAATGCGAATAAAGAGTAATTCCGGAAATACATAAAGAGTCATGCAGTGACACCGTAAAGTGTATTTAACCGTATTAATACAAATTCTATTGTTGTCCTACTTCCACGCCTTCCGTCTAATCGAACCTTCGCTTCATTCGATTATATAAAAGCTTTCTCGTGAGTAACGTAATGGCCATACAACTATTAGAACGACATGAACAAGGAATAATCGACGAGAATGAAGAATTCAGGGGAGGACTCACTTGGCAGAGGTAGAAGAGGTACTGAAGGACGGGGGCTTTTCGAAGAAGGAGGCCGTGGTTGATTGATTCAGCCAATAGGAATGTAGAGATCAGATGACTCACACTACCCGCCTCCCCGCAGTGGGGTCGGAATGCGAACACGTGCATCCCGCGGTGTCTGAAAAAAAATTCGATAAAGGAACATCATCAGGAAGCACTTTTTAACATTTAAGAAGGTAGGCGATATAGGTATAAGTGACTAACCACTTCCTACACTACACATTGACTAATGTTTCAAGTGCCTAGTTTAACTATATTTATTAATCATTATTAAGTCCCTTCAAAGTTAATGCTGCTAGATAAATCAAAATTCGCTGAACTCAATCCGCATTACTAAAGTACATAATTAAATTTATCGGGATTTAAGTTAATTTCATCTGGTGGAACTCACTGTCTCAATTGGTTGAGAACGGCGATGTTTGCGTACATATAGAAGATGTAGTAGGCGTAAGGCGGGTTCTCATGACGGTCCCACTGATCAGCAATAGGAATGCCGTAATCAAAGTGGACAAGGTCCACCTTCGACTCATCATCCACTGAATCGAAGGCGCTAACATGCTCCAAGAAGGCGTGCAGCTCAGGGTGGGAGGTAGGATCAAGGGTAACTTCAAACAGTGGCTGAAATATGTTTTCTATCATGTCCTACGGGCACAAAAAGGGAAAAATACAAGATTATGGGTTATTTACCATCAATATGGGAGTATTCTTAGGGCAAATTTTCGGGTTTCAAAGGGGGAAATCGATGGATTTCACCTCTTAAAAATAAAATCATTCATTCATCTTAATGTTAGAAATATATCAAAATTAAATTAATTTACCTCATAACTTCAGTAGACTGTGTTCCTAATCTCCCACTGACTCAGACTAGTAACTCAGGGGTTATTCCAACCTTCCTCTCTATATTCGCGCTCGCGTTTCATTCAGTTGAATTCAGACACGAGTTTTTACTTCCCCCAGCGATATAAGAATATTTGCTATTAACAAAATATTATGATAAATCGATTAAGATGTCTAGGAGGTCCTTTTTAACGGAGTCGTCATGGAGAAAACGTCAATTCCGGTCTCTAAAAGCGTGAAATTCCCCATTAAAGGAAATCGAGCGAAAGCGGTGAAGTGTGAAGCTGTCAACGATATACGAATTTTTGTAGAGAATAAAGCATTACTTTTGCATTACCATCGAGATAACTGTTCCTCAGGGTCAACAATCGACAAGGACCTCCAGTGCCAATTTCTGGCTATTTTACATCAAATAAATGACAAAGATTGCTGAAATGCCATATATCAGAACATCATCTTCAAAAGGTCCTTCGAAAAGCAACAGCCAATAATCTTCCTAAGTGAAAAGTGAACAAGTAAATGTTCTGAACCCCAAAGACCAATTCTCTATCCTTTCCTCTAACTGACTCTTATTTTATATAGCTCTGCATCTCCTTGTACAGACGTCGTGCCTTATAGGTGATGCCAGTGCAATTGAATTTCATTAAAGCTTAGTTAGAAACGAAATTTAGAGAAAATGACTTAGCTATCAGCCCCCTCAGAAATATTTTGCGTATTTGGCCAGAAGAATACATATATCAATCGCAAAAGCCATGTAGCAAACATTCCAACCACCCTCAAAAAAGCAAAAAAATATTTATATTACATGAATTGAGCCCATTTTCGACAGGAGTCAGGCAAAATTTGTTACTAATATGTAAAAAAGACACATAATAAGTCCTTCCTTTTTCATCAACGTGTACCTGGAAAGTGCCAACAACGCCCTTTGACTTGTAGACATCGTAGAGACGTGGAACCTGGACAATCCAACGGATATTTGGCGAGTAGACTCGGAAATTGATAGCCCACTTTGCTAGATCATCCCACTCATCGCGAGTCTTACCGTAGATGGACAACCTCGGCTCAGCATTCTGATATTTCGACTCTTCCAAATCTGAGAATACTTCCTGAAAAAAAAAAACAAAAGATTTGGAATTCAAGTCATTCCAACCAAAAAAGCACTCATTTTTTTGCAATTCAGTTGACCAAAATGGTGATAAGCTTTCAGTAGGACATTCACTAAGAAGAGAAGAAAGTGGAATTCGACGATCTTGATTCCAAAAGCAAGGATTTGTATTTAGTTCGAGTCAGGATTGGTGTCTTTTTGTCATTAAGACATTCATGGATTGAGCATTAAATTCAGTTGGAAACAAGCCTTAAAGAAGATCAGACCACTGCTACAAGAACGGGCGATTTTCAAAAGTTAAAATTGGCATTATTTTGCATTCATGAAATTCCACAGCTTAAGAACAAGCTCTAATTCGATTACTAACAGAAGGGAGCATTCATTTTGTATAAAATAAGACTCCCAGCTAGCACAAATCAAGTCAGTTTATAGGATTACCACATTTCAAAATATGATCCAGTATCGGGCCAACTTTTTATAACTTCATTATATGGTTCTGTGGTTTGAATTGATCCCAATAGTGAGCCCTCATGGACACAGAAATACATGATTTGGGAGAGGGGAGTGTTACCTTGAGAACATGTGCGAAGAAAGCGCCCTTGCAATAATTGTCAGTCTTCAAGAAAACTTCTCTGAGTTGACTCTGGCCGATGGGATTATACTTAGCATTGAATTTGTCGAATCGATGGAAGGTGTTGCGATCCTGAAATAAAAACAAACAGAGAATCAAATGAGCAATCCAAGTGGAAAACAAAACAATATGAGTTAAAATTGGGGTAATTTTATGGGAAAGTTATCTAATTTAAGGAAGGATATCACATCAATGAATTATTTCCAATTATATGCTGATAGAGTCAAATACAAATCGTCAATTTTTAATTGAACTTACGGCATGTACATCGAGGTTGTCAATATTCATCTCATAAGCAGTGATTCCCAAGTGCTCCATCAACTAAAACGAAGCAAAATAACAGTTATGATGACAAATTGATGGCCCATTTTCATTGTTATGAAAATTTGAGGATCATTTAATATTTTAAAGCAATAGAATTGAATTCCTTTGAGCCCTTTACAAACATATCAGCTGATATCCTCCCATCATCTTAGTCGTTGAAGCGAAGACTCTCCCCAGCCCCGATCGTCCTAGAAGTAGATTCAAAACCTTGCAGGACCAAACTGAAATACACGTCCACACGTAGAGGGGACCAATAGGAAAGCCGAAAGAGCTCAGTGAGACCATTGGCTCGATAAGGCCATACAGTCATCAACATGGCTATCGCCTCAGATGGTGGTTTGTGGTCATAGGCAAGATGGTTCCTCTCTCATTATTTGTAATCCCCATACTTCTTGATCATTATTGCCACCTTTCATATACACTATAGACTTTATACCCTCCCATATTTACTTGCTTTAACTATGTGACGTACCTTATTCAAGATCTACTTACTGCACAAATTAACGACTCTGTAACACTACAGACATCATCCAGCCTCTTGTCATTCAGGTACGTGCTTTCTCCTTCAAACAGATGAATTTGAACGGGACGTGTATTTGAACGTGAATGCGAGATTATGAAATGCAAATGAACACAGATCTTCGCTTTAGAAAACAATTACCTCCTACAATTTTCATCTTGATTGCTCTCAAAAATCTCAAGGAATGACGTTTTCAGGGACCACAAATCCTGAAGATATGAAGAAAGTTTGCTTCAAAAATGAACTTCCTCAGTTTACTTTTCTGCTATATTGAAAGCCTCTGTCCGAGTCACATATTCATGCAACCTTTTTTCAAAGTTAGTTGTAGGAAAAGAATTCGCACCACGATAGTGGACAGATCAGGGATCGCCTAAAATTCCTACTTTAGGCAATCCTTAGACTGACTGATAACGGTTAATGATTAATGGCATGGGGACAATTTCTCCGCTCAAATTGAGTTGCTTTTTTTGTTTTCATAGGCTACCCTTGATTGACCTTGTCTCCAACTTAGTTTAGTTCTTGTAAAAGAACTGCCAAAACAAATTAACTGACGACCTACGACAGTAAATAACCTGTCGGGAATTGAAAAAAGTGGCACAGCAGTTGTCTTCGTACAATACGCATCATTTGTGTTCTATGGGGGGCGTCGGTCTTGATTAATGTCCTCTTTCCTTAATCAGCCCACCTTTAAATCCTATTGTGGGCTGATTCTACTTAGAAAATCTCAGTAATAATTAACCATTTACAATGGGATCAAATTGGTTAATATTATAACCGAAATACAGGCAAGCATAAAAAGAAGTCCTCCGGGTTTATAGTTAATAAAAGGCCCAATGAAGTTGATTTTGAAAAAAATTTCCTCGTGATTGGAATCAAGACTGGACGATCTCTCTTAGACTACCTCACACACAAATCCCCTAGAGGATTGTTTAAGAAAACCTCTCTGGCCATTTCTAATGATATCGGCCGATAGTAGATAATGAGCTACCGAAATGCAAACAGTTCGACAAAAGATAGGAATTAGATAGCCATACCAAAGTAAACAAGAACCCATTTTAAATACTTACGCTAAGGACATCGATCAGAAACAAGGAAATTATTTCCGCGCTGCATTGGTGATACAGATGCTTTCAAATCTTTAAAAAACTCAATTCCCAAATGCTGCTCATCCAGGGATCTGTGTACGCCCTGATGAAATGACCTCCGAACAATCTTCATTTATGTTCAGATTCACTGACACATTTGTACGCATGGATTCACATTTGTTTTAATAAACAAATAAATCAATTTCTCTTATTCTCCCAGATACCTTATCTTCCTACAATCTGGCAACACTGAGGGAAGTACTCAACCATGTTATTAACTAAGGCATATGGAAACGCGAAGGGCATATTCATCAATAAGAAAAGAGCAGAGAGAAGTGAGCAATTTACCTGTTTGAGAGTGAGGGGTTCACCAGTGGCCTTATTCAAACAGACGTAATCGTCCTGTCGTGTGCGGATGCACTTTTTGATAAAACGCAGCAAGTGCTTCTGATTCATGCACGATGCCGCGTGCACGTGAGTGTCCACCTACGAAAGCAACAAAATAATGAAAAAAAATACCTTCGCTTCTCCTTTTTCTTTCTCTTTTGATAAGGAAGAGTTAAAGGCACAAATTGTGGGAAAATATTGCTAACGAGATACAATAAACTGAATACTAGATGAACTACTACGTGTTAAAGAGGCTTCATTTCGTCCAATTTTGAGGTGAGAAGTTCATGGTGGAATGACTGCCACAATTCCACAAATGACATCCCAATTATCGGACTCCAATGTCCTCCAAACGACTATAATTGGTGGATGTTTATGGAATTGTATGGTATCGAGTGATCCAAACTTTCTCAGAATATATTCGAATAACAAAAAGAAGTCCTGACTATTCCTAGGTTTAGTTTCTTTCTCGTCTACTTCACTTCTTATTTGAACTATTTAGGCGCTTTATTTGATTGAAAAATGTACTTTGTGCCTCACACGGATAATAAAACAATGTTGTAATGCTGACTGAGTGAGAGATCTAACCAAAAGTTTGCTGAATGACTGTTTAATGGGGCAGATATTCCCATTTACTCCCTAATATTGGCCTTTTCTGTATTTGAATACTCCTGACTTTAGAAAACGTGTGGGTGTTTCAATACCCCAAAACAGGAGATTGAATATGATTTTTTTATCTATGATCGATTCACTTTGCTTGTGATGGTGCGGCCAAATTAACGGAAAAAAGTCGCTTACTAATAGGAGAGGAGTGACACAATATGTTCTCCCCCCTAGGTCACTTAGGTCATCACATGACGCAACAGCGTTAACCACCACAAATCCAAAGACGATTTGCCAATTAATAAACTCTGCTTTCCAGTAGATGGATGCTAGAGAAATTATGTGAAAGGAGGATGACCGTGAGATCACATGACATCTTGTCATCAAGATTTGCCATATAGGGATGGTGACAGGATGAGAAAAGGCCGACCAAAGATTAAATTGAAAGGAAAATATTTGCCCTTCTTACTCCGAAGCCTTAGGCTCTTCTATTTCCTCAGATTCAGTCCAAATACCATTGTAATTACTCCTTCTTACAACTAAACTTGGGTGTTACCACATGACTGACACTGAGAAAAAATAACATTTTTTGATCTGACATAGGAAATAAAACTCCAGACAGGACGCAAATATATAAAGACAAAAGTTCATATGCAGCATATTATATTCCCCATGTATGAAAAATAGTTTCCTAAACGAACTTCCAAAGAAACACTCTTTCAATATTTGGGAAAAGAAATATTTCCAATAAATCTCCCAAGAACAATCGAGTGACTAATGGATAGCACATGTTTCTCGGCCGTCACTATCGCGTAAAAATAACGCTGCCAACCCATGTTGGCGTCCAAATCTGTGTGCGCTATCTCAAACACCTCCGTTCTTTGTACTCAGTCTTAACTCCTAAATCGAAAACGGATCCACCGAAGATCTATCTGGACGTATGTGACCTATTTCCGCCTTGGAATCCCAAAACTCTGGAGAGCCAACGCCAACATCAGACAGACCTCGGAAAAGATTCAGTGTTGATTCGACGCTCAAACGTGTGGATAAACAACTTCTGTTGGGAGATGTGGGATAAATATAAACAACTTTTATCGAAGAAAAATTAAATTAACAATTTACAGTTAATTATTCGCAAAATTAGCACATTTGTCAAAATGTGTCTAATTGCGGCATCGTTACCTCGCTGAATTTTGGAGTGAAGCCCAACGTGAAGACAATTACGTGTTACGATCGAGTTCTTGGATATGAGGCTATTTTGAAGGCAAAATAGGTTATAACATTATCAGGAAGCGAAATCGATTACTTTCGGTGCATTCGAACGAGTACACACACTTGAATATGTAAGACACCCATCCATCGCTGTCAGTATTGATCAACCAGCCAACCAATCATTTATCCTATATTCAATTCTAAGTAATTACGCTTACTTTCACTAATGGACCTTGGTGTGAGTTACAAGTCTGAGGAGTGTGCGACATTACATAAAGGAACGACTGAGAGGTTGTAAAGAATATCAATAGAGCATAATGCGAATATAATATTAATCTGTGGTCACTTGAGAATACTAATTTCGAAACATTAGGATTCGAGTAGAGTACCAACCTTGCGAATATTGTAGAAATCCCGATGGGGAACATTCTTCTGTTCCAGCGTTTCCCCGCCCTCGTTTAGGAGATTGTGAAGGGCGAATTTAGAGCTAAGGTAACAGAGGCGCCGATAGGCGAAGGATTTTAAGGGTCCACTGGCGACAAACATTCGCATTGTTTTCTCGTCACGAATAAACTCCTCCAAAGTGAAGGTTGGCAGATTGGGAAGTAGGGTGGTCTTATTCAGGGACTTCAGCTGTGCGATCCCCTTCTCAAAGCTGACCGACACGGCTAGGGTCTCCGGCCAATGTTTCACTTCAAAAGGATCGCCTGTAAACTCAGGGGGATGAATTGGATGCTCTAAAGGAGAGGGAAGATATGTTTAGGGAGCAAATTATGCTATCAAAATGACATGCTAAGCATTGAAAAATTTTGAGCAATTTCATGCAGCTGTGATATTTGCCGTTTTCTAAAGCAGAGCCGTATTAAAAGAAAGGGAGAAATGGAGGAGTTTTATAAATTAAGTATTCATAAAGCCGAAAGCTAAGAGCGGATCAACACGCTAATCCCTTGATCCGATCGGGATTGGTTAATTATTTTAATGAAGTTTAAAGCGCGCCACGCATGCTCACAATGATCCTGTGGTGAAGCTTTGAGAGGGTCAGGGTGAATGAATTGAAGCTAAAATTAGACCATGCCTTGCAATTACCTTCATTCTTGTCCCAATCCTCCCAATTTACTGTCGCCATCAAAAAAAAAGTTAGGTCAAAAATTACAAAGAGGAGTGGTGTTTTGAAGGAATTTATCTTTTTGTGCATGCACTAAGCGATTTTATCGATGTTGAAAAATGATTTCATCAAACAAAAATTGCTCTTTGGACGATCGAAATTGACATCACCGTCGAGCATACTGATCAAACTTTTTCTCTATTTACATGCCAATTAATATTGTTAACCTTTTACCTATTTAGCCGTAATAATTCGATTATCCCAAATAAGCGGGACAAGCAGACCAACCAAATGCACAGTAAGAGCTGTAAAGAGCAAAAGTGATTTGCTAAGAGAATGAAATCTATTGCCCGAAACTCTGCAATCCTCAAAAAACGTATTGCCTTTTCTTCCATCAAAATGGAATGACTGGGCATTCAACTTAACACCCCCCAACATGAACTATCATTCAGGATGTGCAATGTCCCACTTACAAATGACACCACATTAGCATTCATGTAAGTGATAAGAGGTTGAAAGCTTCCATAAACACGGCTTGAGTGACAATACCAGACAAAAGAAAGAGAAAATTACTTCAATTAATAAATTTCCACGTCAGGATTTACCTGAGAGACGGATAGAGTTGTGAAACTATCATTACAGTTTCGACAATCAAAGTCGGGAAAATATGAAACAAAAATGAGCACAAACAGATGGCAAAATTTCGAGTTTGACGAGAAGTTCGACCACTTAGCCTCAATCTCATTTGAAAGATGCACGCAGAAGAGGTATAATCTCATTTAAACGACCGTTATAATTAGATTATTTTACATGGAAGTTGGTGAAAAAGGCACCAGCGATTCAACCATCACAGAGCCATAGCTCCCAAATAACAGAACCCTGAGAGCGGCGGTAGAAAAGAACTCTTCGACCAATTGTAGTACATAGATTAAGACTGTTCTTTAAGCACGACTACATCTGCTAATATTTTCATACAAAAGCACCAGTCTTGATAGGGCGATTTTTCAAAATGTAGACAGGAATAAATATTCACCGTTAAGAATAAACATCCAAGAAGTTATAAACACATGGGCAACCGGTGGAATTTATCGAATTAGAAGAATTTTTTCACCTTGTGATAGAGCATATTTGTCGATTATTTAAGCCGATCAAGACATTTCCCTTGCCCAGTCATCATTCACATCATCTTAAAACACTCGTGAAATTACCACAAAGCACATACTTTGGACGAACTTTGAATGTACATAAATAAGAAGCAGCTAAATAAACAATTGCCCTTTTTAAACTGGCAGTGGCTGCAGCTCCATTAGCGTGCTGTAACTGACAACAAGTTACCTAAGAGGCTGTGGAGATCTTGTTAAGTTATCGCCCTTCTAACTTCTTAAGATTGCCTGGAGAACTTTATTGAACACAAAGAGAAAACTGAGGAGATTAGAAGATGCAGTGGTGTTTAAGGGCGGGATTGGCAGTGGTGTGATGTATTGGTCTTCAACTGGGGAAGACAGCACCGTATTTACCATATTTGGGTGTAATTCAGGATACTTGCTTGCAGGTCATGAGTGACGCGGAGTGTCAGAATTGTAAGGCTGGCTGACTTATAGGGGGAAAATTTTGCGAATGAAATGTTTGTGCCTTGGAAAATGTAGGTGAAAATCTTCGCAGAACAATGTGAGAAATAAGAATGAATATTTTTATTCAAGGAAAACGTATGAGCATGACTTTTTATTCAGAAACCTAAGAGTCAAACTCTAACATTGGAACCGTGGGACAGTGAATCCTTCTGGAAAAAGTGGAAACAAACAAATAATTTGTAACTCCCTTGATTTCATTGCTTTATATTCTCCCTTCAAACCTTATTAGATAAAAACTATTCCTTGAGTAAAGTTACATTCCCATGCTCATAAGAGTTTGTTTTGTGTGTATTCTATACTTCCATAGGATAGAGACCGAGAATGTATTAGTCATTATGGTTTGGCGATTAAAAACCCATCGACAGGAATCAAATCCATAACCTTTAGAGGGATAGATATGCTTTCTAGGCTTAACACGTGTAGGAGTCAATTCATCAATCTTGCACTCAACTAGCGCCATGCTTCGATGACCAACACATCGAAATTGAAAGTGGCTTTAAAACACGCCGTTAGCTGTCTACAGTCAAGGAAATTCCCCACAGGATTACAGTGTAAATGTTAGCCCCGACCACAGCACAACTTACCGCTTGGATGATAGACAGAGAAAAAGAGACGATATTATCGAATAATTCGACAAACTTTAAGCCAAGAAAAGCTGTCCAGCCAATAAATTTTGTTTGAACGAAAGAAAAATAACAAAACCAATGAGAAGACATTACGAAATGGAACGCCAAGCCACTAGAGTTGGGCGTAGTGACACCAAAATGAGCTTTGGTGTCATAAAACATCGACATAAGACTACCGCCCAATGACAAGGGTGTAACTCTGTGATCAAAGACTAAGACCACTCCTATCTCACCTCTCTATCCATTCGAATAATAAAAAGTAAAACTTAGAATGCATTTAATTAAAAAGTTACAACGATTTAGTTCAGTCTAGCAAATGCGAGTCACATGATAGATTGAGAAATTTCAATTTTGGTTACAGGGCGTTTCATTGAATTTTACAGATTGAGCTGTCAGTCCATTAGAGAAGTTACTAACCGTTGAATTTGCGGTACGGGTTCTCAAACTATGGGATACTTATAAATATGGAATAAATGTACTTCCACTTAATAAGAAATCATTGAATACCCGTCAAGATTGATCGAAATGTGAACAGTTGGAGAAAGGTTTAGTTGAAATGGTTAGTTGAACTTACCTTTATCAGTAGCGGGGGCATTGTAGTAACAGTCCTTTCTAGGTGGCTGCAATCCCTCCTTGGCCATTTTGAGGTACCGCTTCACGATACGCCCGTTCTTCTGCAGCGACGCTCTCATGTACTTCTCTCGCAATTCCATCGACTTCATTAGAGCCACGGCGGCCTCTTGAAGGTCATCTTCTGTCGCCTTGAAGGTAGAAGGAAATTCCATTATTTCACATTTTTTCCCAGTGTAATCAAATGCACCAGATCAAACAAAAATACACCCACACAAAACTTCATGTGTTCTGAATAATCAATTCAGTTTCGCTACAACGATTAATTTTGTCCGAAATAAGCAACTTTCTGTACTATTAGACGGATCCCTAAGTGTGATTCGTGACCCTAATAGTGGTCCAATTATTTTACTATTTGGACTTTATTTGGTATGATTAATATGCATTCAATAATCATAATTTCCGCATCATATCTACTTGCAGTGATCTCGTCCCTGAAATCAAACTGTATAAATTATATCATAGCTAACTGGACCAAACAAGTAACATTCCCGCCTCAGACGACCACAGTTCCAACTTGTAAATGACAAAAATAGAATCTATTTCTCATCATCCTCCGCCTTGAAATTATTTAGGGAAGTTGGCTTTAAGTTCTAATTGGTCCAGATGAACAATTAGACATTCAGGGCAAACGCAGTTATTTTGATATCGATCATAATGGAATAAGGAATAGAGACAATAAAGGAACCCAAGTAAAACAGTCAATTGGCCAGGCAACCAAGGCGGAATTGATTATGAAATCGAGCCTCATCTCCAGTCAAGAATCAATGAGGCAACTCACGGCATTCGAACTTCGGAACATTGGGATATAACACAGAAGTAAAATAAATTAGATAAGCTCATTGATTTCCCTCCCGTTCTCATTCACTTCATACTGAAATATATTATTATTATTCACCACATTTAGGTGCATTTCTTTAATTAAAACTATGTTTTCCTTGCCAGTAAGTAATAATGATTCGCGTCTCGTGGCTTATTTATCAACTGGAAGTGACTTGTTTAAAATGAAGCAGAGTAAGAGGCAGACCATTTTGCGATCCTATATCCCCAGTATTGACGGGTAGACAAGATTTGACTGCCTAATAGATTCTCCAAAACTATTGCATACAAGTGCTACTCCCAAAAGCAATTTCCTTTATCAAAGAAGTGCTTCAAAAGTAATCAAATGAGAGTGATAAGCCCATCTATTTGAAATTGGACGTCAGAATGACTGGTGTTTTTTTTTCAATTATAGCTGTATCAACTCCCAAAATCAGACAGGAAACGTGATCCATTATGCCCCTCCCTTTCAGAAACTGACTTGACCTTCAAGTTTTAATAGACCAACACCCATGCATGTCCTCTAAGATTATCTTAGCGGAGCATCCGTCTTGTGAAGGTGAAATTGAACATTTAGAGTTTCAAAATATGAAAAATATTTCGACTTTTAAAGAACTTATTTAGTCGATTGAATGTATTCAAACAAGAAACTAAACATCAAAACACTATTAAACACCTTCCTATTATTTCAATTAAGCCTTCTATCAAAGTTCTTCCATTTAAGTCCATAAAAATGAATCAAATAAGATTTAATATTAATTATGCGAGCACTAATACCGCACCCTATTTGGACTTTTCTACTAAATATGCACAGTAACATGAAATATAATAGTTAATGAAGAAAAGACCGAGGCACATAATAAGTCCGCAAAAAACTACATGCGCAAAAAAACGATTAGAGATTCCCGTTTCTGAAACACTGGGCGGGTGTTTTGGAAAGTCCCAATTCTATAAAAACTTATGAGTAATGCTTACAAAATACCAAAATATAAAGCAAGAATGTCAATCGTTTAGGTTTAGTAAACATCTGCCTTTCGGGCAAAATATCACAAATTCTTAGAGCATTTATAGAATTGGAGATAACTTGAAAGAAAAAATAAGGATCCAAAAAGTCCAACTGTCCGAACTTTCTCGTTTCCAGAACAGTCGGAGAATCCATTCTGCAACTTAGAGAGAAGATTGTAAGAAGCAAATGAACGAATTTAGAGGGTTTATGAACTAATATTCACAGATTAATTACTTCAGTAGAAATAAATAAAATTTTATTAGGATTCAAATATTTTCAAGACACCATCAGCGATTTAGAACTTAACGAAAAATGTCTCAACTTTTACCCATTAAACTGCCGTAAATATTCCTCCAGTTTAAGCTACCATTAGGAGAAATCATAAATTTCATCTTATTCTTAAATCGCCATAGTGATATTTCAGTTTTACATAGCTTTCCACATAGTTTGCATAATTTTTAGTTAAAAAAGAATGATAATACCAAAAGGTTTTAAGTAGGAGAACTGATTTTAAGTAATCAAACACCCACAGGCTAGTAGGAAAATTGGGGTATCTTAGGATATTGAACGGAAAATCGTGTAGAATAAAAAAAACACTTGCACCAGAGGCATCATCTCCACCAATGCAGACGCGTTGATATTCAATGACTCGATTTTTGGGAGAAGTAATATCGGGAGACATGGCAGTATTAAACCTTAATGATAACTCTGCATCGTCCACAGTGAATTGAGTTTCAGCGTCAGGGGTTTTTGATGGAACATGGAGAGAGAGAACGTCGGGGGAAGCGATACCGTTGAAATGCACATCTGGCGGAGAATCTGGGGAGAGCCGAAAGCGAACTGCATCATCGCCATTAGGAATAGGAGAAGTTGGGAATCGATAAGCATGTTCATTTTGCACGGAACTATAATTAGAGTAACACCAAAGGTGATAAAAGCTTAAACGGATATAATTTATGACTAAAAGGATAAATTACCCACCGAGCAAGCTGTCGTGAAAGAATATGGTTTTTCATTTCCTTAACTTCGATTGGTAATTTAGGGACGTCGAATTCAAAGCAGCCTTCGTGAAACAATGTATGATCTTCAGTTCCACTTATTCGCTGAAGATTTTCAGCAATTTCGGATATTTCTTTCTCCATACTGAAGCATTAAATGGAACTATTTATTCACTTGTTAAATATAAGAAATCAAACATATGGTTGTAGGTAATCACATCATAGTAAAGCCGCATTACAATCATTTATAGTATAATTCTAGAAGGTAAATTGAAAAACTGAAGGAAAAGGCAATTATATTAACATGAGAAACGATTTGAAAATTAACCTCCGTTAATCAATAAAGGAATCTACTTAACGTGCTGGATTCAACTACATAAACATTAAGTGCCTTACTATCACCATAAAATTTCATCAAAAGAAATTACCTTACCATCTGTAGGTTTAAAGACAATATAAACAATCTTTGGAATGTAAAAAAACATATTTCACGCACGCTTTTTATGCAGATCTGAGAAACATGTGACCTTGACTCAAGGCACTAGTTCAACAATGAAATGCAGAAAAACACAAAAAACACTTTAAAACTTCCTAATTATTTCCTTTAAAGAAAATAAATAAATAATTTGGAGTTAAAACAATTTTGAAACTATATTTTAGTTATTTTAGGCTTTCTGTTTTGGCAATAAATAGCTCTGAACTTTGAATATTTTTGCTATTTTGAATAAGTAATTCTCCTTTTTTTCCTATTATATACTGAACTTAATTACTTATTTTCTGGCATGTATACTTTCATCACGCATGGGATTACAAATGATTCACTGTCATTAAGTTATCTTTGCCTGAAACAATTCTTTTTCATCTTACTTTGGTCTAGTCGCTGTCAAAATTTGTATACTAAATTCAAAAGGAATTGATTATTTTGGCACTCTTTTGACAAATGATAGAATATATTAATATACATCTAACAGTGTATAATAATCGTACGAGGTACTGTTAAATTTCATAATGTCCGATTTCACAAGGACATCTTTTAACCTATGTTTAACTGATTTATATCAAAGAATCGTAAGAATAAAAAATATAAATTTTATCACTATTATTGTTGCCATATCAAGGCAATGAAAAAACCGTTTTCAACATGGATAAGCAATTGCCATCAATTAAAAATATATTCAATAATTGAGAGAGGGAGGCGTTTTAAAATATGCTGGATAAAGCCAATTTGTCAAAAAGTCCTGATTCATTTGATTTTTGGATTTCAGTACATTATTTATCTAATGAATAATTCACAACCCAATATGAATTGTCAAGATCTGTCATCTAGATTATTAAATAAATTCTTGTCCTCGATATCTAGTGCTTATTGACAAGCTTCATATTTCATTTTCTGTCAAGGTTTAAGAAGGCAGAATGATCTTATATGATACGAAGCAGCTTGCATGATCTCATATGGCAGAGCTCAGGGTGTTCTTTTTTGCCTTGTAATAAAGTTAATACGAATGTTGCTTTTAATGCTAATATTATTGGAAAATTAAATAGCGGATCTAATAATTTGCGTTTTCCGGAAAAGAATGTTCTCATGATTGGAAGTTTGTTCATTTGCCTTCAAATCAAGAAATATGCCATAATACTCATCAGTCAGACGACCAGCTGCGGGTTCAATAGCTGTTGTCGCACGTCTTGTGAAGAAGGCTGGTACGCGGAAAAAATTTGATTCTCCTACCTTTTTCAAAATCGATATTTTAAATACGCTTTCATTCGATGATTACGTAGTTTGATTTTGCTTCGTCTGAGTTTTTAGTATAGCTGTATAAATACGAATATATGCATCCGAGATTCATCTTCGGAGTGCAGGTTTAGAGGTTGCGATTGTGCCATGATGTAGATGATATGGGCTCGAAATCGATCCGCCCACGGCACATCACTATTTTTTTTGATTGTTTGAAGAGAAGAATGAAAAGTGTTTTTTTTTGGGCGTTGAGAATATCGCTAATTTTCCTCTAAATAAAGGATTTAGCTAATTTTATTCTGTGTTTACTTAAAACATCACAGTAACACTTAAATAACGATTTAACTTCAATGACATGACTTTAATTGCATTATTAACTGATTGGTAATTTGCATAAATAGAAGCAAAGAGATCTCTCGGAAAATTAGTTGAGAAAGTGGGATCAGATTTCAACTGCTAAAATCGTTTATTCTACGGAGGCGTGAGTATCATGTTTCTTCCCTTTTTCACTGATCCTTACATTCCCCAGGTAAATCCTATTCCACAGAGTAGTCTCTTTTGAATGCATTAATTCGTTGGATGACATCCATTCAACACCGAAAAATTCGTTTAGAATAGGGAGCGTGTTGCCCCGAATAGAAGATATGTAGCCGCGGAGAGGCGGAGAGGTGGAGAGGTCTGATTGCGGCTAAACGGTCGCATATTCTCAAAGCGACTCTCTTTACCCATCAAATATAAACAAACGTTGCTCTCTAGCTCCCACTCTCCTCTTCCTAGAACGCCAATCATCTATTCAAATCAGTGTTGCAGCTGACCTAGTTCAGAGTTGTTCACACCGAACAAATTCCCTTCCGTATTCACACTATCACCAACAAATTTAATATTATCAAACCGCCCTTTTTCATAAATCATAAAATTATATCCAATCCAATCAACATCTTATCTACCCATTGATTTCTCACCACATAAACTTCGCATTTAAAATTCAGCAGTGACCTCAAAACCCACACAGCACATCACAATTGTCTATCACATGGCAAGAAAATGCTTACTAATATGAACCCATTGACTGACGCATGACATCTCAACTAAGCGTTTGTTTAAGTCGTCCGAGGTCCCGGAAATGCATTGAGCATCTTCTTGACCGCTTGTAGTTTTCCTGTATCCATATACCAAATCGAAATTCATTATTTACTGTAGAGCGGTATTGTTGAATTTTAACTCACTAGATACTCAGTTGAAATTGATGGGGAG
>CAADRB010000037.1:100809-116069 GCA_900708905.1 Hymenolepis diminuta | reverse complement strand
CCAGCAACTTTTCAACTCCCGTCCAAACTCCAAAACATTTCCGACAGAATGTTCCTCCAACATGGAGGATGTATTTATATGCCGTCTCTGTTCAAAGCAATTCACCACTCAGCACGGATTAATCGTCCACATGCGGAGGTTAGTTTCAGCCACCAACAACTCATCTGTCCATTTTTTAATGCAGCTGAAATTAATCCATTTGTCATTTATTTCAGGTCTCACAAAGACAGAGCTAATATGGATTATGACACGTCATGCCTTCCAGAGACAAGGATGAATGAGTCTTGTGGAATAAACGACAGTGAGCGATCATTTCAATGCAGTCATTGTGGGAAGGCTTTCAAGCGTTCCTCTACTCTCAGCACCCATCTCCTTATTCATAGTGGTACCCGACCTTATCCCTGCCAATACTGTGGAAAACGGTTCCATCAAAAATCCGATATGAAGAAGCACACGTATATTCATACAGGTAAGTTAAACTTATGACGAAAAAAAAACACCTGATTAATTACCTTTTCGGTGTGTATTTTTTCTAGTTAAGTTGGATCATTCCAAATTTGAGTAGTATGTCCACTTCATTGGCTTTAGGAGAATGGGTGCTATTGATATAGAGACCACAGATCGAATTTGTTGACTGATCTTCTGAGAGAATCTTAGCCTTTATCTTATAAGTACGTATTACTCGTATGGATTTGATATTGCCTCTAGTCTTATTTGAAATTTGTTCTTTATAATTTCAGGCGAGAAGCCCTATAAATGCAATCTGTGTGGAAAGGAGTTTAGTCAGTCCTCAAATCTCATCACCCACTCAAGAAAGCACACCGGCTTTAAGCCCTTCTCGTGCAATTTCTGTTCTCGAGCTTTCCAGCGAAAAGTGGACCTTCGACGACATCTTGATATCCAACATGGGAGCAGTGAGAGCTGTGTTATTGTCCCAAGCAGTTTGTCTTCAACTCTTAAGGATATTTCTTCCATGCGGTCGAGCATTGAATCCGCGTCGCCAACCGATTTCAGTTCTGCTGCCCATCGAGTTGTCACCGAAGAGCGCGCCAAGACAGCTTCCCCGCAAGATATACCAAGCTCCACCAACTTCGTCTACTCCATAGACAACATTCTCTCCTGTTGAGAGCCTTGCGTGCCTCTTAATCTATCCTCCTGTACATATCAATTACGAGATTGTTGTTTGTTTAACCAAACGTGAATATATATTATTATACACAAAAAATTGTGTTATTGTCTGTCGTTAAAGTTATAAAGTTGGGGATTGTTACATCGATATGTAGCATCCTGTCTCCCGCCTCCTAAATTATGATCCCAGACTCGGATTTTTGGGGAAATAATTCGGCATAGTTGGGAAGTGGTGATTAATTTGAATATCCTAGAATGAAGGTTTCTTAAACTCTTATTTATAAGCATCCAATCGCAAATGACAGTTTTAGTAATACTTCTGTCAAGTATCCACAAGTCCCTTCGACCTAAGAAGCATCAATTGAAGTTCGTATTAAGAGTTTGGAGAGAAAATTGGGGATTGGTTTGATATATCTGAGGATATTTAAAGACTTAAATGCAAAAACTGTCATAGATAGCAGCATTTCAAGATTTCGGGATACTATTTATTTAGAATCGTCTTATCTCTACTCTGATGTTTGCTGGGAGAAGTTGACTGGTTTAATCCACACGGCCTTCGTGATGGAAGATAGCTTTGGTCTTGGATACAAATACCAATGTGATTAAAGCGTCTGACTCCAATATTCGAAGGGGTGTTTGAACTGGAGAAACGGCGATCATTCTTAAAGAGAATATTTTGGGTTACTTGCTCCCCGGAGTTCAACTAAGTGATGGAACGAGTTTTAGGGAGGATTGAAAGAAATCTTTGCAGTGGCACAATGAAGAAACATTTCCACGTGCTTATATGGTTCCATATGTCCGCCAAAACATTGTCCAGTTTTAGGTTTACCCACAATGTTACTATTAATAAGATGATAAAACATGTAGTTTGCACGAACATGTAGGTCAGATTTGTGATTTAGTTAGAGAGAGGTGTATGAATATTTAATCTATTTATAATTCCCTGCAATGCTTCAGTTGGTATTGAAGTTAGTGCAGCGGTGTGGTTGTAGATGAAAGGTAACCAACGTCATTAGGCGATAAATCTGAAACACCTTTCTGGGACAAAAGTATGCTAAAGCTCTGCCCTGCATGAAACAAAAGAGTTGGTGATTTTTATGGTCAGTGGTTAGCGTGTGTGTCCTAAATTCTGACTCCCTCTGAGCTTCAAACTCCCTTTTCTTTTCCCCTACGTCAATTCTACAATGATTAAAGCAGTAAGTGAGGTGGAGGAATGGCTCGATAAGACTCTACGTATCAAGTTAATGCAAAGTGTCAACATTAATTGTGTTTTTAGAGGTGATTTCCAATCAAATAATTATCTGGATATCCGGCTTCCATTCGTTGTGATTTGTATTAATCACATAGACAGCATTCTGGGACTTTGAAGGTAAAAGATTGATGAAATTCAGACAATTTATATATCCATACTGAAATCTATGAAAAATCATCACGTTCGAAAGAGTGGCAGCGAGGGAGTGGCCCTAAAGAGATGCCCGAGTAATATCATCGTTACACAAGCCTGAAGAATGAATGTTGAGAATCAATGTCTCAAATTTTGGAACAGGGTATGAGACTTGTCTATGAAGTTAGTTTTGCTTTCTTGAACAGTCCACGACTCAAGTCAGCTACGTCTAAGCTTTCTTCGAAATTCCTTATACTCTTTAACTGTCGTTTGGTTTGAAATGTGTTTAAATTATTATTGAAAGCAGCGGTGTTTCTCACTAAACCCCTACAGTCTGAATATTTCGCCTTATCCTCTGTCAAAATTAATTAAATTTGGCCATTAGAGGCTGGGAGACCATCGCTTGTTGCATGCTAGTACGCTTCAAATCACCGTGCTGTCGGGAGAACAATACTGTTTGTACGACTGTAAGGCTGTGTTGATTGAACCCGCATTTTGGGTGATTGAAAAATGCATTCACCCAACGGTTGCTAGGCTAACGGGGTGGTCGGCCCACACCAGTTCCCCAACCCCCCAGTATACTAACATTTGTACGACTAAGCAGACTGGCCACGTATTTATCGCTTTAATTGACACACATTTGTTTACGCTTTGAATCCTCTTTAGCGGGAGAATTAACGACGTCCCCTTCCCCTCCACAGTATGCTTTCCCACATAAATCGATGAGAGTTCAGGGTCCAGCTGCATTGTCACCTTCAATTGGATACATTAGTACACTCCTAAAATAACACAGCGTTTGTATTTTGCTAGACACATCCGTTGATGTGGACATCAAATGATAAAATTAGGAAAGTTTTTTCCAGTCTAAGAGAATTATGCTTCTGTGGCACCCTTTTTATTTACTGAACTCGCAAAGTGAAGAGTGTTGAAAAAGTCCGAATTCTGTCGATTAGTGAACTGATTTCGTGAGTGAAAAATCGAGAACGTGAAATAGTAACATGCATTGATCAGGTCACCGGCAGGTCTCGAATTTCATAAAGATTATAGCTATCCAAATTATCGAATTGGATATGAATCTGATCAAAATCTGAAAATTCGAAAACTAAATGAGGCTCTAAGACACCGAGATTCATTATTAAACGCATCTTTAAAATTTCCGACATTACAAATATTTATTAACTACGGGTGCGCGCAGGTGACGTAGTAATTAGTATACACGTCTGTCAAGCCAGAGGTCACGAGATCAATGTTTATCCGTGGTATCCAGTGGCATGAATGGCTAACCACACTAGTTAATTCTGTCAGTAAGAGAGGTGGAAGGCGATATCATTTTTCTAGCGAAGTTAAGTTTTGATAGCTCTTCATTAATGGCAGTTAAGAGATCTTCGTTTATTCAAGAGACAGTGGATTGCTCAATACTTGACTTCCTCTCAATGTTTGAGAACCCGCCTGGAGAAATGAAGATTCCTTCTACAAAAATTGAGGCTAAATATCCTTCCACTAAAAACTGACCTCTACCTCCTGTTGTAATAATATTTCCTATGGTGCCTTCTCCTGCGACTCCGGTTCAGAAGGGAGAGATTCATAATTCCTAACAGTTTACGTATATTGACAGATCAATTTAATTTCACATATTCGAATCAGTGGTCTATTTATTCAGCATGAAGACTGCTGAAAGAACAAAATTCATTCAGGAGAACAAGAAACTATCGATTGGTTTCAAATTTGGGAGGCTTATTCTGAGATTATAAAGATCGAATAATTTTATTCGAGCTTCAAATATTTCAAAAAATTAATATTTTAATTAATGAAAGTTAAATATAATCGATATTCTCTGCCTGCAACGTTTTAATAGGGATATTCCAATTACAAAAAGCACCGAAAAGCCATTTCATTTGAGAGGCGACTGTTTCTTTTAACTCCATTGACTGAATTAGAGAGTAAGTTAAAGTGGGGAGGTTTTTTGGAGAGATTTGCATGAAACAAAAGAGAAGCATGAGGTAGAAATCCACTTGTGTCTGGTAGCCCAATGAGGGCGTATGAAGCGCGGACTAAACAAAAGGGATGGGAGTTAATTAACAATGGGAGTGAAAATAGTGATTTTTCTGCTTTCTCTCCGACGGGAGAGTAAATCGGACGACGGACAGTGAAATGTATCGGTTTGATTTTGGAAAGGAGGAAGGGGAGGCAAATTAGGCCTGACAATTGGAGCATGAAAAGGCAAGGAGAGAGGAAGCTGCCTTGGTAGGCAGGTAGCTGCCTCCGCTTCAACAAAGGCAGTAGAGTCTGTAGAAATCTCTGGCAAAGGCCGTAAAACAGCTCTGATTAGCTCCTTTATTTAAAATTAAACGCTTGAGTTACTTCAAAATCACCAGCTCCTTAACATAAGCCTTAAGTCTTATGCTGAATTAAAAAGTCAGAAATTTGTTTATCAGTTGAACTATTCTACAATTTATTTATAAAAATACGAGAGCGATGTCACCATCTGGTCTTTAAACTTCTGCAATTAAAAATATGCGCTCTCTTTTACAATCAAGCAAATTTGGAATGGTTTGTGAAAAGAAGGATTTGGAAGATGCAAATCCTCACTCTGAAACCGTTTTCTAGTGTTATCTTGTGAAAACCTGAGTTTGGATCGTGAAATGCCATAAACAGTACTCACCAATATCTTACATTATAGAGACTCTAAGGATAACGATATACTCCAATATAACTCGGATATTTAACTTGAAAGTCGCAATCTGCGCATTTCACTTTCCTCTCCACTTACTGTATCGTTATTCTAAAATCCGCACGTCTGTCATTTGACTTTATAGAAGTGGTTTTTACTCCATTGCCAACTATTGCTGGATGGCAACAAGTCGAGGATACTTGAAAAAATACGCAGAAGTAATTGAACTCCCAAGAAGAAATCGCCCCTCCCTCTCGTCAGGGAAACTATGAGCATTCTTTGATGACGTCTCATAGACAAGAACACATTCCGACATAAATGTTATTAAAATAATAGTGAAACGCGTTTTTCAGTACTCGTCTTTAATAATGAAATAGCGTTCTGGTGAGAAACTCGACTTAACTAGTGCCATTGTCCATTCCGCTCACTGAGGTTGATGCAGATCCCATTTGATTTCACTGATTTTATGGACACTTTTATCCAGTTTAACAATTGGGGATATATAAGAGAAGTCTGTTTTTGGAAATTAACAGATACTTTCTTCTACTCCCAAATACTCTAATGGAGCACTTTCTTTGTAAGAGCTTTTAAGAATCCTACAATCATAGCTCATAAATTTGATAACGACTGTGATTGTCGACCGCTCCAGAATCTCCACAGCTAGGTCTGAGCTGCTACTCACACTTATTTCCATTTCCTTTTAATATATCATATTAATTAACAAATTGAACTGTCAAATTTCACCGTTTAACTTGGAGATAAACAAGCAAGAAATTAGTGATCCAAATCACCACAACACACCTTTAATGCATTTTAACAAAAAAACACGAAATTTGTATTAACACGCTGAGAGAAGTCACTGCATCACTGCCGTTGTCGCTAGTGTTGTCATGCCAATGACCTCCTTCTCCACTGACCTCCCTCTCTCTTGACGCACTGTGTACTTTAAAAACGTACCCCTCTCTCGCGCTTTTCCTGTACGTGCATGCATTGACAGTTGTCACTCTTTAACGTCTTGGAAATCCAACTAGCGAAAATAATTGCTTCTAAATTACGTTATTTAAAAAAATGATATCACTGTAACTTTTACTCAGTTGCACATTCGATCATTTATGGCAGAAATGAGATGGACAAAGCCGATGTAGAGATTTCAAATTGTTCTTTTTCAAAGGAGAAGACCAGTAAATTTCCTTCTTAGAATATTGATCAATTCTTCAGCCCGCCAATTTTTAGGTGAGGCTTTTAATAGGCTGCAAGAATGACCCAAACTTTCAATACAGAGCTTAATCTGAAACATTTGAAGAAAGGATTGTGATTCTACCTTTCTTCAATTTGACGTTCATATCAAAAACTGATTTGAAGCGGTTGCGTTTGCCGTAGAAGCCAAATAGTCTCATAGGCAGAGCAATTTTGAAGAGAAACTGGTTTTTTGCATATATGAAGTTACTTTCAGTAGGCAAAACCTGTGCTTTTAAAATGTGCATTGTTAAGATTCAGCCTTGGGTGATTCCCCTCTTCTTATGTGAAAAAGGTCAAAGTGAGAGATGGTGATTCATGCGTTAATCGGTTAAATGTCTTTCCATCCGACGATCTATTGATTAAGCCCATGATTCTGCTAATGAAATAACAAGATAAATGACATTTTGACCCTACCTGATCATATGCTTAACTGCATTCAGCTAAAATCTTAATCTACCTGAGAGGGTAGCTGGCTTTGGTTTAGAGAATAAATGTGAGAAAGCTCTAAGTACTTTGCTGTTTGTTGGGCATTGAAAACAATGAGAAACCACGAAACCATCGATCCGACCGGATATTTTTAGATGTCATAAAGTGACAAAATATGATCAACGAGTGCTTGAAAATGTACTGATTGTAATGGAATGCGGTAATGGATGGGTATGATATTTTCTTGTACTCCGTGTGTCAGGGCTGAAACACTTAACAAGGTCGACTCCCACTTCTCAATAAATGAAACCCCTACTCAAGCAAATTCACTCAACAACAGTGGAATTTTTCATTGTCAATAGTGGATGAATATTTACAGAAAAAATAGAGATCATTCTTCTACAAACATGACAAACGATAAATTATTGTGTTTAATAACTCGAAAAAAACTGACTTCCCAGATCCCATGAACGAAAATCCCACTTACTCTTTCACTCAACATCATCACTCGAAAGCTTTTCATCTGGAAAACTTCACGTTTACCGTCTTCAGGAATAAGTGGACGATTGTGATACTTCTCTATTGCATTTTCCACAATTTCATCAGATCATAAGTCCCTGAGAGATTATCTTACAATCACTTCGATAAAAATTTATAATCAAATCATCTAAAAAAGTAATCACATCTAATGTCTCTGAAATTTCACCGGCAAATAATATCAGTTGAGTTTAATAGACAAGTTTATAGTGGATTTTTCCTCTTGAGGCCAAGTTAATCGCCCGTGGTGATTATTGAACCAATTACTGATGGTTCAAGCCGAATGTGGGCTTGTCAGTCACAACCTGCGAACTGAGCGAAATTATTCCTCCCTCGTCCAGACTGTCAATTAAAATGTGGAAAAAACGTTAGCCGGGTCAACCGTCGTCAAAAATTATCGTTTCAATTCAACAATTTTTTGCCAATTGTTGTACTTTAAAACTTTTTTCAGTGGCCGAGATTTAGGAGCAACATAAATTGTCATAAATAATGTGAAGATAACTTAACTCATCCAGCGTTTCAGGAAAGAATCTTCTTATATTGATATTTAAAGCTCTAGACACCACCGGTCCGTCATTGCAGAGATCAAAATGACTGAATAATATGAAATAAGGCTTCTCGAGAAAATTCAACCACGCTGAGGGATAACTGAAGAACTCAGGTCGAAATATGTAGCCAAAATTAAAAAAACCGCTTTTTTGTTTTAATAATTCCAGCTAGATTTGCTACATGTCATTTTGTATTTAGGCTTACGGAGGGTCACAAGGGAGAACAAAGCCGTGATAAGCAAGAAGTACTCTATTGTTTTCAATTACCTCAAACACTACGGCCGTTTAAATCGTCATATAAATTTAAACAAAGACCAACTTTAACTGAAAATATCCATACAGCCAGCCTAGTAATTTCGGAGAAGTTCAAATCATAGATTTGAAGTGGAAGGTTGAATCCAAGAGATAGCGTATTCGACATTAAGTTGGTCCTAGTCCCGAATTTTAAGAACTCGAACAAATCGACCTGGAAAATCCACTTGCAGAACGAACAATCACTTAAAGATTAACATGACAACAACAACAATAACAACAACAACAACGGCACAGCATTGGTCAAAGTGAAAAATTACCAGTTGAGTTAAACAAATGGGTGTCGCATAAACGTAGTGAAAAGAGTGAGAGAGATGAAGAAAGGTGAATGAGAAGGCATTGAGAATTTGAAGGAAAGAAAAAGAGGGTTTATTGCGGTATGACAAGGGATTTGACAAATTTCTCGTCCTTCGTCCGGTGATGAGCAACCAATAAAAATCAGCCGATGAAATTAGGAAGCGTTGAGTTATGAGTCAGTTTGTATGAAGAATGATTGGGTTTTTGCATATTCTCGTTTTTATTGAAAGAAAAAGGGATTTTGAGATCAACTCAAGCCAAGATCAAAAATGAAATCAAGTAAATGATAAAATACCGATTTCATTTCAAAAGTAACATGGCGGTTTTTTCAACAGAATTGATCATTGCAAAAGACTGCTTTTACATGATTTTATTAGAATCGAGTGCGAATCCAGGTGGAAAATGATAGCACTTGGGTGCTTATTCTGAGTTTTGGAATTAATCAACCAACGTCTCATAAATTCTTTAAGATGCGCCCGGATTTTAATTCCTTTTTATTGTTGATAACAATAACTACGAAGCAGAAGACATCGGCAAGGCTGATTTTTTCGCATCTCCATCTCCAATCAAAGTCAATGTTTCCCATGGGAAATAACTTATGCATGCTAAGCGCTATTTTCGAATGATCAGGTGAGATTATTTTCCCGTCAGTCGACTTGGAAAGGACATCGAGAAGGGTATTAAATCATCTAATCATTCCGGTTAATGATGGTGCTTACGTAAGTAATGATTCCAATATTCAAAGACAGGTGATATTTATTGGGGTTCACAACTTGATTCGAAAATTTTTGTTCAGTACGCCCTGTTTTATTACACCAAAGAATTTCGCTACCTTCTTTTTAATTTAATTTTGTAGTCTTAATAGGCACCAGGCGTAGCAGAGATGCACGTCTTGGAAATGTAGCATCTCAGTCCATAAGAGCCTCGCTACAGTGGGGGGAGGTATTACTACTACTACTAATAATTATTATGAAGCGATAATGGGCAGTAATTACTACTGTGTCCGTGAAGGAGATTAGAACGCGTGTGTGTTAGCAGAGAGAAGAATTGTTACAGGTGCAGGTAGAAGTCGTTGATTTACTCTACGTGTGCACGCGCGCACACACGTCCGGACTTAAGCGAACGAGCGTGTCCATGGAAATGCGTACATCCACCCCAGGAGATGAAATAAATGGTGGGTGGGGGGAGATTCCATAGATTCCATGCAGGTACACACTCTGGGGAGAGGGGGTAGATATTGTTACACCACGACACGATACCGTGTTTCAGAATAAAACCAAGATTGGGCATGACGCGCTGCTCATAATGTTGAGAATGGGAAAAATATTAGAAGGGATGCATATGTAACCCCCCCCCCCCAAATCTCCTCCTTCCCTTGAGGACCACCCCTTTCATTCTCCTCCTACTTTCCGGAAGAGTGAATCCTACCTAGTAAATGGGTGGTGATGGTGGAGTGAAGAGGAAAAGACTGTTTTGGTGTAATTGTGAAATGAAATTGTTACACTTATCCTCTTTGCCTTTTTCTCATTCGCTCACTCATGCAGAAGACAGGAGAGACGGAGGGGGAGAGAGGGGGAGGGAAATAATAATGTTGATAATAAGAGAAATGATGGGAACAATAAAGGGATTTGAGTTGACTTGGAGGATGAGAAACGGGAGGAGGGATATAATAGGGTTGCTATTGGTAATTAACGCTGGTAAAGTAATGACTTGTTTCTCTTCTTCTTCCCTGCTCACACGCAGGCAGAGTAAACGCCAAGAAGAGAAGAAGAAATTACTTGAATGGGCGCAGTGAGGTGTGCGAACTGGGTATGTACCGTGTCTCGTGCAGGTGATAGGGAGAAGGGGGAGGCTAATTTAAGATTATTCTCTGCGCTTTTCTTGTCTGAAATTCAGTTTTCTCCTTCTGCCAAAATACTCCCCTCAACTTAAGGTGCCAATATATACACTGCTATTCAAATCGCGCTCATGATAACAAAAATGTATTTAAATGTATGTAATGACTCAAACTGCAATGTTTTGGTAGTAGTTTTTATTGATTGTTTAGCTCTCCTCTACTTCTGTCTAGGAAGGCATGTTGTCGAAACTCCTCGGTCCCATCCGGTCCAATCAATGACGAGCGCCACTATTTTTTAGGATTCGCACAGAAGTGCGACATTGTAAATTCAGGCACATTTCTTCTTAAAGGATATTTTATTCGACATACAGTAAAGCGATGAAGTGGATCCTTTAACTATAAATTTTAGAGGGTGAAGTAATAATACCTCTTCCAAACATTTAAAATACGCGATGAGTCAAATGTCAAATTTCATTTTAATTCGGGCTTCGTCCTCTGTTATATATTTTGGAAATCGTTCGTTGAAGCGGTCAGTCCTCGATGAAAAATCTCTGACAACTAAATTTCACATTCGCCGGTTGACATGCTTAATCACAATGTAAATAGCTCCGTTAAAAACGGTCTGGATGGCAGTAGTAATTTCTTTTAAGTATCAAATGCCAAACATCATATTAATATAAACTATAGAATTCGAATTTTTCCGTCTTTGACGCGAAGGTTGCATTCTTGAGTATCTTGACATCTTGACATTCTTGACATCTGTATTTCAATGGATATTGCTGATTTATCATGGCAAAATGCTCAACAAGTCTAGGCATCCTTTCCAAAGCTAGGCAGAGAGTTTCAAGAGAAATCGAGCAAAAACAAATAAATGCAATTTTCGTAGTCTGCAGGTAAATAACCACAGAAATATGAATAGAGAGAGAGACCACTAGTCTACTTCAGAATGTCATCCTCATTCCTGACAATAAGAGCGACGCTAATCTATCTTTGAGGAACTTTTGAGGAGAAGTATACTCGATTCCGGTGGAAGTTGGTGAATGGCAAGTATCTAAAAAGAACAAAAACATGCTGGTATTCGCTCAAGGCGGCGCAGTATAGTAGCAAGAGGGCCTTGAAGTCAGAGAGCGCCGTCTGGACAAGATCTAACTAGTCCCAATTATGAAATGAGAAGAAACAAAAAAGTGTTTAATTATTAATGTATGACAGAATGGGGCGAGAATGCAAACGCATCAATCAAGGGGACTGGGTTAAATAAGCATTTACCAAAAGGGGAACAGGCATGTGGGTATGAAGTAACAGTAAACACAGATATATTTCTAGAATAGTCAGCAGGTCAAGGGAGTTCAAGAAACCACAAATGCCACCACATGGTCTTCATTCTCAGCTGGTTAATAAAATAGGTAAAAACTAAACACCTTCTCTTCCAATGTAAAAACGCCAAAGCTGTGTCCATGTGTCTGACTGAAAAAGCATGGATGATGGATTTGTTAATAAGCGGACTCTTATACATATTTCCCATGAATGGCTAACTTTTAATAAATTCGAATCGCGCGGAGTCCCTAATCAAACACAGGCGGATGAGGAGACAGACAGGTAGGGAATCGCGTTTGGCTTTCTGGCAAATTAACGCTCCCCAGGGTGCCATTTCAACACTAACTCTCTCTCTCTCTCTCTCCCCGCTTGTCCACACGCACACAACGAGCAACAACTAACACTCAATTTAGTCCCTCCATCAAACACTATCCAGATTAAGTTATTTAAATGCTTCGCCAAATTTCAACTTAATTTAAATGTCAGTTGTTATTTTTATGGAGATTTAAAGATGAAAGGCCTGGGATATCGAATATTTTGGAAATTAGAAAGTATAAATTTAAATAAAAATCCAGAGTAAGTTTTAATTTATTCTTCATAGATAATTTGTGACGTTGAAATGACTATTTTGAGGGATTAAACTTCAAAAGTCCTGCTCTACTTAATATTAACTATGTTGTAATGACTGCCAGAATTTTGAAATACCTCTTTGATGAGGAACTCGAGATCCACCAACCCGTTTATTGGCCAAACTTGGCCAGTGCTGTTGACCAGTCTGCACATTAGGTGTGCACCGATGGGCAATAAAGTCATGGCCTCTGACTTCACAGACTAGTACTCAAACTGTTCTGAACAACTTATTATATGGATGAGTTAAAAGAACATATGGAGGTATCTGGTTATGTGTTCCGCTATATCAAAAAGGGAAATTAGTATCCTTGCAAGGGAAGAGAAAATCTTGCTTGCTTCTAGTGGATAACAGTAAAAAGTCATTTAAATTTCGTCAAATTGGTACATTTTTTCTTTTGCGATCAGAGGAAGTCGAATCAGATGTCACAAAGAATGATCCGGTAAATACAAATGAATGTACTACAATTTTTATCCACTCGACTTAAAAGTTGGGCTCCAAGCTCTCAAGAATCTCAAGGAATGAAGTTTTCAAGCACAAATTCGTCCTTAATGCAACTGGAGCTTATGTAAAAATCTTGATTTCAGAAATTCTCCTGTTATCTTTCTCCTCCGTCCGGTAAACATCATATTAGAAGGTACGTTTATTTAATCCTTTTAGGGTACAACAACGATCGCATTTCATGCTGCATTTTACAAACGTTCTATTATTTCAGAAAAATGAAAAAATTGTGAGTTACAACGAAATCCACCTACCTTTGGCACGTAATGAGTGAATAGAAACCCGAATGAGTGATCGTTTAAAAGTTACGGAGGATCATTGGTGATTTTTAACTTTAATAATTAAAGGCTTCAAAATAACGACCTTCTTGATGTTCAGAAGCTTACAATCTCAACACGGCAAAGACGAGATAGGTACAAATTTTAAGTTAAAAGAGCTCTCTAAACCGTTTTCACGCAAGATGAATATTTGAAATTCAGAAAATTTTAACCTTTAACGATGTATCCCAAGGTTCCTGATCGATAGTTCAGTGTTCAGATCTAAACAGATCTGGACAGGTAAACAGAGAATGCGAGGTCGATCATTCTGTCTCGTTACATTTTGTTCATCCCAACGGAATAGGGTAACAGATGTACTTAGTTTGACAGAGCCAATTAGAGTTCTCAGAAGATGAATTTTAACAAAATGTCTACATTTTAGGCAAATCTTTTCGGATTTCTGATGAAAAATCAAGTGAAATTTGTCCTTCAAGAACCGTTTTTCTTTTCTAAGAGATTCATAAAAAGAAGAAATGGACTTCAGAAATGAGCAATTGGAGTAATTTGATTAATCTTGAAGCAGCTTAATTACGAAACCAAGAAGGCGTTAAGGTGAACTACTGTTTTGCAACCTTGATCTTGGCATATTGCTGCTTGTTTCATCTTTACGTGAGCAGAGATTGTGCATGGATGAGTGAACGCAGACACAAGTTTCTCTTCTTTTTGAACGCTCACACATTCTGAAATGAAAGTTCAATCTCCGGAGTCGCTGAGCCGTCAAAGTACAATTGCGTGAAGTGATCTGCATTCTTCACATTGCTTATTGATTAAAATTGTTTTAATGAATGAAAAATGTAGATGAACTCTTTTGAAATTGATTGAAAGAAGATTCATTTGAATGAATTACCAACTGAATAACTCAAGATTCTAAGTCGTGAAGGAACACTTTCTCTAATACTTAAAGTGATTTCTCAATTAAAATTATTTTAAAAACCACAATTTTCACACAATTCCGTAAAAATATTCACTTACATATGGCGCCTGATTTGCCCTCAAATGTTTTCAATACATTTCCAAAGAGGAGTCTTCCTTGAGCCAATTAAAGCCAAAGTGTGTAAAAGAGATCCAGTAGATTAAAAATTACAGTGGATACGTTCAACCTTATTTTATTAAATTAATTTGCCGAGTAACTTTCTTGGAAGTTGTCATCAAATCCTTCCGATTTAGGGCAAATGAAAATAAAGTTAAGGTAGCCATGATGACGACATCGGGCGTTTGAGGAGGATGGTCGGGAACTTACTTCGACAAAATTTCCACATGACCGGATGTTATTTTTCGTTATCGCATCACTGAAATGCAAATTTAGGATAAGTATAGTTGATCAGTCTGATGCTCTATGAAGGCGTATCTTGGCCCTCCTCAGTAAGATTCCCTAAAAGTGAACTTGTGTGGTTCGGCATCAACGATTAAAATTAGATTTTCTCCACAAACTTAAATACTTAACTTTTGAATACTTAATGCCCTTATGGGTCTCAAGAGGGAGTATTGTATTTCCTAGTGGTGGTCGCCTTATGATGGTCTAAATTCGAAGAGAGAATCCTATTTTCGATGCCTTTTTTTATCCGAGTAACTCTGATAAGTGATAAGAGATGAATTTTATTGGCATATTATTAATTAGTAATAATCACAAACATATTTTCATTTTATCAATACAATTTCATTCTTTGCATGTCTTGTAAGTGACTACATAAAAATTATATAATAGTAGGGATGGAGTAACGGTCAAGTTTAATGGGTGAAACTGGGGTGATTGGAGGATCATAAAAAATTGGCTCAGAGGATGAGCTGTGAGTGGGAGTAACTGGGAGAATAATGTTTTGGGACTCTTCACTCTTAATGTACTGGAAGAAAGGATTCCTCGTTTCGGATTGTGGCCGTAGCAACTGAGTACTGGTCATGTAAGTGAAACTCGGTTTGATGGGCTTCCGTTTTCTGAATAAAATATCATTTTACTTATTTTCATTTAAGTAGACGAAGGTGAAATGCAATTAATTTTAGTTTTCAAACAGACCGACCTTTGGCAGAAGAAGATGGTGAGAGATATTATGGTTGCAAGAGCGATTAAACCGATTGCAACATAAATAGTGACTCCGAATGCCATTTTCTAAAATAAAGGAACTC
>CAADRB010000037.1:86927-98337 GCA_900708905.1 Hymenolepis diminuta | reverse complement strand
GCACACATATACTAGACATTAATTTTCTGGGCGATGCCTATGTTCGTTAGAGTAAATACAGAGGACCAATTAATTTTACATAATGCCTCACCTCGTCGACACTTCTTGAGACCGTTGATGTCGCAAGCGTAACGCTCCGGATCCGGAATGCATTTTCGATTGCAGTGCCCTCCGTAGTAGTAAAATCGAGCGCATATTATGTGCACGTAAGCGTCCAATCTACAACGCCGAAGACAAAGAGAAGAAAATCAGTCAATGTGTTGGGGGTAAACCACAGAAGACACTTGGCTCATGGATACTCCAGTTCTTCCAGTTTCCAGTTAATAAAACTGAATATGAAAGATATAAATACGAAGACAGCCGAGCTCGGAAGAAGGAAATAACAAGTCCAAGGAAAAGTATTGCTGTTCTTTACTTCAAAATTGACATGCTTAGTTCTTGTAAACAGTGTTCGGGTAAAGCGTTATTTCAATGCAGTGTAGGGCAAACTGCACTTTCTAGTAAACGAAACTAATTGTATATTTACACTAAAAGTTTTGAAATGCAGACGGTGAGGTAGCAACTTTTTATCGTAAGGCATGTAGTAAATAACTACTCCATGTTATTTAAACAGGAGACGGAGAAGGCTCAGCCTAATGGTTACCTGAAGTTGTTTACGTATCTAACATCATCTCGTTCTAATTTGAATTTCGATGCAGTGTTGGGAGTTTCAGCGACGACCAGTTGGCCTCTAAAGCGAGCGATTAGATCAGGACTGCTCATCGGATTGTGATCCCATGCTCCGACAATCACCTCCAAGTTTTCCTACAAAAAGAAGACTGATTCATTTGCGATATAAATAAAAGTACAATGGAAAGACATTTATGAAGAAAATTAAAAAAGAAGGGGAATCTGAGTCAAACTAGGCTGAATGCGATAAGTCTGCATCCATTATTCATTGTTAGGACAAAATCTGGTGGATGTTAAAGAACCAGCTTCAGCTATTGACTAGAAATCGCGGACTACTTGAAATTGCATTCCTCAAGTGTTGATAAAAAAGAGACAGCGCTAAATTATTGAAGAGTTTGGTTGTGAAAAAGATGCCAAATTTAGATACGCCAACAGTGGTTGACTATTTTGCATTCTTTGTTCGTCAGATGGACGACCAATAAAAACGATTACTGACTATTAGTGAGGAAAAGAGTTGTGAGTCAACATCTGCTTTCAATATTTAGTCAACGGAATATCCATCCTTTAAAGTGAAATTCGAGATCAAATTAATTTGATCTTTAAGACGATTCTAAGGACTGCAAAGGAAAGAGGCTGGCGAATTCAGATACGTTACCCAGTTTTCAGAGCTAAAATTGCTACTCATCAAATGTTTTAAGTATTATGGATTTAAAATGATTAAACTTGAATTATAGAGGTGATATGGGTTATAAGCATTGCCAAGATAAGTATTAAGCGAGGCTTTTTATTGACAGGAGGGACATTCGAAAGGATTTCTAACTGAGAAACTTTAGTCTCTTATCAAGCACCTGATATGCACTAGTGGTTTACATTACCAAGATCTCCAAATTAGAATGACAGTAATATTTCAGTCATAATTGCCTTATAAATCAGGGTTCAAATTGGACAAATTGGAAGCTCTGAGCAATTAAATAGTACACCACAACAAGTAATCAATGGTAAGTAAACAGGACTTCATGTTTAGGGAGGTAAAACTAACTGGAATGGGATGTTTTAGAGGAAAACTGACAGCAGTCTGCCCGGCATGCGTATTGTCCCAAAATTGGGTCTGTTTGTCGAATAGGTTACATGATCTATATGACAAAAAAATACCTGAACATTTGACGAAGTTGGCGGAGAGCTATTAAGCTATTAACTTACTCCTCTCCTAGACTTTTCACGCAAATTTTGAGGTAGATATCGCACTTTTGGGCGGGCCAGGGATCACAAGTCTCTCCACTAAGAAGTCTGCCATCGACACTTTCGAAGAAAAAGTTAAACTTCAATTCTCCAATCGTCTCCTGAAAGGGTAAAAATGAATTCATTTAGATTTCAGAATTCAGTAATGCTGTCGCCAGCACATACATTAAGTTCACACAAAGTGACAGCAGATTGTTTGGGAAAATAAATCTTCTGGTAATTAAATGATTACCTATGTATCTTTTGTTAATCCCGCTCTTCAAATTGTCGATGACCTCCCTAATCGACACCCTGCATTTTGTTCTGCCCATTATATTCTGCAATGAGTTCTCAAACTACAGTACCACATTCGGACTTGAGAAGTGTAAACATTCAATTTCACCTCTAACTTCTACCTTGAAGTACATGGAGGAGGTGTTTAGGCGACTCTGGAGCAATTTACGTCTGTAGACAACTCAATTAGAGGTAAGAAATTCAATTAATACACCGCAAAATACCGAGAGACCTTAGAGACTCAAAGCCTTTGACGTTACCACTTCTAAACTGGCACATACTATGATCGATGGTACTAATAGCAAATTACGGTAAATGTCTAATTGGTAACTTAGCCAATCAAAACTAAAGCATTAAGGATGCTAACTCAGAACAGGCAACAGCCAAACGATACTACGTAGGAAACACTTCAAGTTCAATAAAATTTGAAGGGCATAGCGCTGTCCTCCGGTAGTCGACAACTGAATGCCACAAAATGGTTCTGATTTGGGATTTCAATTAATAAAGTGCATATCTTTATTATCTCCATTCAGGCACAAGTTGAAAACTTTGATCAAAATTCGAAATTATTGATCAACCATTTTGAACAAATATAATATTTCAATTATTGTTAGGTTTTATACAGTATCAACGGGCTACTCATAAAAAAACTTACGTTGTCATTTATTTGAGTGGATTTTCTGTAAAAAAGAAAACGGTTGGTGAGGGGATGTGTGGGTTGACCTATAAAATATGAGTCATACTTTAGTCGATGATACGTTAAGAAATCATGCTCTAAAGCTAAGGTGACGAGATAAGTAAATTGTTTCTTCTGATTGACACTTACACTGAAATGGAAACAAGACATCGTAGAGGAGATTGTAATACTTTAAAAAGGTAGCGAAAATAGCCAAAGTTAATTAATTGAAATGATAGAAGTTGTAATGAGTACTAGTCATTAAAAGGCCACTAATATCAAGTCAAAAGTGTTGCATATAGTAAATCATTGTTATTCATTTAAATGACAGAAATATATTACGATACGTGCATGAAATTTTAGGTTAAAGTGGAGTGAATTAGAACTCACCTGTGCGTAAGGAAAGAGAGAATGGCAGAAAATAGGGAGTAGTGTAGTCATAAGTGAGTTCATTTCTGCTCGAAAGGAGCCACTTACTCAGCTGATTTTCGGCCTTGGTTCAGTTTGTGAAGGTTTACAATGAAATGAAATGATGTGGCTGCTAAGTGCTCGCGTAGTACAAACAAGGCGTGTGCGGTGATGATGACTCTACTGAGATCATAACGCGGACAAGACTGACTGAATTACGTGCGCTAGAACTTTTCGGAAAGTGCGGGTGTGTAACCGGCAGCCTAGAACCATTCGGATTCGCACAACTGCGTACCATTCATAAGCTAACGGCTTGGCCGAACGTTTCCATCGTCAAATGAAAGCAGCTCTTACTACCTATTGTACACCTGAGGGATGGACAGAAGCCCTTCCTTTGGTCCTCCTTGGTATTCGAACAACAGCCAAAGACGACCTTAAATGCTCCGCCGCAGAACTGGTTTTTGGAATTCCTCTCAAACTCCCTGGGCCGCTTCTATCCTCTTCTAAAGATTGCTTTTCGCCAAATTCTGCAAATTATGTAGAACGTCTTCGCTCCCATATACAAAATCTACAAGCCCTCCCACCACCCTGTCTCCAATCTAATTTTCATTCCCACTGATCTTAAAACATTTTCCCATATCTTTCTTTGCCAAAACGTTGTCCGTAAGATTTAGGATGGCCCTTTCAAGGCCCTTCAAAGAGGTGAAAAGACTTTCACTATCCTTCAAAACGACAATGAATCTGTTGTTTCTGTGGGTCGCGTAAAACCCCCGTAAAAACTTGACAAGCTAGTAACTGAAAAGACTTCTTCAGTGTCTCATCCAAACCCTCCAGTCAAAGAAAACCAATATCAGTTACTCGTAGTGGAAGGCATGTACGCCTGCCAGATCGTTACAAGGTTTAAAAATGATTATCCACTTTGCTTGGCTTGAACGGAACAATTACACTTGGACCAATTCACAACCACAAATTTGTGTCGCGTTTACGTACCTCAAGGCTGGGAGGAGGCTAACGATAACTCTCTGTGAATTTGTAGAATTGCGCATTATTCGCACTCTTCACGACAATACCTCGGTTTTTCGCCCACGAAGTTGGAGTGACCTCATTTATGTCCCTTAGAGGTAATAACTCCTATCTGCCATGTCTGAACGCGTACATCGATTTTCCTGCCCTTTCTATAACCGCCTCGTTTCACCTAAAAGCACATCTGCTCTCATACTTTCACGCCGTCTCACCCAAGTGGCTTATAAAGTTATCTTTGTTTTCCACACAATAGCAACACACGTTTGTCAGTTACCGGCTCCTATGCTTCCTGCTCATCTCCTCACTTCCTCAACACGCTCCCCCCTCTATCTCCCTCTCTGTCACTCGTTTCAAACTCGTTGTGGCTTCCTTGAATATATTTTGGCCTAATCAACTCTTGGTGTTCTGTTTTACAATTGTTGTTAGCTTTTACTCAAACAGCTACGAATCGGTCACTGTTACTGCCGCTGTTATCTTAACCACATTCTGGTTCATTCCATAGAAGAGCAAAAAATGCATGGGTTTCCAAATATCTTAATTTATTTGCTTAAAATAGATAGGATTTTGTGAAGAACCTAGGCTAACTTATAGTCCGGAAGGTACTTAAGCCTAACTAGAAAACTTCAAATTGCATAAAATTGAAACACCCTATTTAGCTTCAGAAATTTTTCCTTTTGTTCATAAATTCATTGGCTAAACTTCATGCAAATATAACCGCTTCCCTGTTAAAATTGCAGAATATCATCACTTTATTAAATCATAGGATTTTGAAATACGACTGAGAGCTAAAGATGTTTTGTGATGCATAAAGACTACTAAGCTTCAATCTACATTAATAATGAAATATAGACAATTTTAACCATGGAGATAGTCAATAACCAACAAAATTCTGTTTAATTTTAGTTCAAATAATATATTTTTATATAAATATTGAATGTAAGACATTTGAAAAATAAGACATAAATTTCAATTATCAATCTTGTTTGCGTATTCGAATTTGTGATAAAAGTTGTCCTTGAGATTTTGTAGAATTACAAATTTTAAGGTCACGAATTTGGATGAATCCAGGTAACTTTCGTTAATTTTTGTGCATTTCATGGAAATCATATTAATATAAGATTGTTTATTTTAATTTTAATAAAAAAACGGTGAAGCTTTCTCTGATTGTTTGTAATTATATCAAAAAATTATACGTGGGTGAACTACTATTACTTACATTAGCATAGATCATACTTTTTAAGCGTATATTCAAAGTATAAAGCTTAAATCACTTGAACAATATAGAAATTAGTAATTTGTGGCATTAATATATACATATATAAAATACAAAACAAATAACAGTCTTTTGACAAATGAATAATGGAAATGAATTACATTTTTTAGATGAAACTATTATCACACTGATACAACGCAAGTTAAAACTGCTAAAAAATTTGTTATTTTTTATTTATTTCGCTTCAGTTTTGCCAAATTGTCGGCAAACTCACCCTTCAAATTAGTTTTTGCTAGTGTGTAATAATAAAACTTGGCTTGTAAATTCAAATGAGCTTTAAACGAATTTTCTTTAGGCTAGACAGAAAACAGATTTTTTTAAATTAAGCTCTTACCCATAAGTACTAATAATGATATAGATAACATTCTCTCAGTTGATGTATTTTCGCTCTTTTAAATGCACATTTTGAAGTGGTGGGTTCCTTGGATTCTTAATGGTGCACTGAACTAAAAGAACGCTGATGTGACTTTTTACTGTGCAACAAACACCGATGAATAGTCAAAACGGGAGAAAATACAAATGAATTAGGTTCATCCTCTGATTCATTCTAAAATTTGATTGCAACAAAACCAAAAGACGAGACGTTTTCCTAAAAGTACATAGTCCTAGAGAGGATATCCAATCTATTTGAATTTGTTTATTTCTTTTAAGTAAGCAAAAATCTTTTGAACAAGATCCAAATACGTCAAATGAACTTTTGTAATATATCACCAAAAGCTTTTGCTTTTAATTATTGTAACGTCTACACGATTAAAAATATTGTAAGAGACTGTGATGATTTTAGATTACACAAAATTTTACTTCGAATAATTTGGTAAAAGCATGCTGTCATGTAGATACCTTCATGACTTCCGCTTCAAAGTAGAATTTGATATGATTTCCTTTGAAATATTTTCTTGAAAATATGAAAAAGTCTTTTGAAACGATGACTCAGTGATTGACAGACATTTGAACTATCGCCGCAGGAAGCAAACAGATAGTCCAAAGTTGCATTTCGATGGAAATTCCTGCGGTTTTCATATTTTTCTTCTCTGATATTCCCTATGCTATTTTCATTTAGAAATATTGTGGAAGGGGAAGTGAATTTCTTTACTTATTTTGAGAAAGGTTTAGCTGATGATGCCATAAGACTCAATATGATGAAGGCCAAAAGACAGCTATTGATGCTTAGGTCGGTTTGAAGATCGAAAATACATTCGACCGGAACTCGATTAAAGTTGCTTGAAAAATTCGTCAGGCTGTTCTTCTTTACTGTTCATTTATCACGAATAATAATAGCGGGAAAGGAAAAATTGTTCAATAGTAACGGAAAAGTTGAGGGAAACACGAAAACAGAAGAGTCAAGTTATTTTTCACCAGAAAACGTATAGAACTTCATCACTTATTATCTCAATTTGACCGCGCTCATTTAATGTCATTTGAAATTTCTTTGGCGGTAAACCAAATAGAAAGGTCAAACTAATAAATGATTTCGACACAAAGAACTAAAAGTTCCGTCATCAAGAGAGGATCCCAAAACACAAACATTAAAATTTTCTGTTTCCTGCCAAATTTTTCTTCCGTTTCTCCACGAATCCGCGTTTATTCCAATACAGGAAAAATTTTAGTGACAGTTAGAAAAAAAATCAGAAATTATTAATCAGAAGGTGCAGAAAATCGTCCAGAAAAATTACAGTCTGTTTCTCGGGCAACTACACATAATTTGATAAGCATGTCAAACATTGACTCCACTGATTACTGAGAAGAACTGTCAAAATTGCACCACTTTTTCCCGAAAATATCATGTCTTTAGGCAAATACAGTCATAAAATAATTCATTTAATCTAGTTTTTATTAAGTAAAAGTGGACGAGGGACAGAAAGAAAGTTGGAGCAGCGCAAACAAATGCATCATCATCTTCCCGTGAATACAAACAAACAACGCTGTCATTAAAAACGTTAAATAATTAGAAAAAAATTATGTATTTCACTTTATAGAGTTTATTCATTTCGTGAATTTTTTCATTTCAGTCAAAAGAATTTTCCATATTTGAAGATGTTTTCCGGCGGGTATCTCCACGTGTACTTCCACAGTCGGTGCATTTCCCTTGTTTTGATAGTTCCCGGCTTTGGTCAAATAGATCATTTAAACAAATTGATTGAAATGGGTTTTCTGTACTTTTAGCATCTCTAAATGGTTACGTCGACACCTTTTACAGAATATTAAGAACATTATTAAGTCCAAGAAAATACAAGGTTGTGGACGAGACTTGTCGAGTTACAAAGTCGATGGGATGCAAAGTGGAAGTAGTTTTTGTCTTTCAGATCCTCGACATTAATGTCTGACCGCCGGCCATAACATGGCGAGTCATTTTTCGGTTAGATACATTTATTTGATTTATCCCAAATCCATTCAAAAGTGTATGAAATCACAAACTCGGATCATTTTTCATCAATAATCCACCATCTCCTTTCTGACCCATATTTATATCCAAGTCAAATAGTCGGGAACTGAACTAGATTAGTTCAAATAAGTTACACGAAATGGAACTGACGGTAAAAGTAAATGATCTTACACCGAAAGCAGAAATGCAGTTGCTTCATGCAGAAACTATGGTTTTATATTGAAATGTGTGTTGTCTGGTTTCAGTAATTGCAACCCCTCTAATTTCCCACATTTTAATCAAATTAAAGAATAAATTGTCTTCCTTTTTCACCCTTTTTGAATAAAATGAATAATATTTATTTAAGAAAAATAAAATTATTGCCTTCATTGCTACTTATTTAAAAATATTGTACATGTGTTAAAATGTGCTAAATGCAGGGTCTTTTCTCGATTGAATTTTGTGTAAATTGCTGAAGTTTGCTTAATCCCGTGAAAGTGTTGAGTTTGGGGGATTCAAGGCCGTTTTAATAAGTTAATGAGGTTACAAAGTGACAAGCACATATTATTTACAGTTTCTGACGATTTCTGAAGTTTAGAAATCAAAAAATTTGCGGTTGCTGAAGTTATTGTGGATTACTCAATATTCTGTGAAATGTTCGAGATCGTGTCTGCAGAAAGAAAGATTCTTTCTGTAAAATTGAGGCTGCATCTACTATCACTGCTTGTCATACATCTAATAATGACTATCCTCAACGTCCCATGGTGTTTCCTACTGCAATTCTTGTTCCAGAGGCAAGTGATGACTTAAAGTTGCATAAACCAACCAGAGAATGTGCAAGCAGGTCGAATCTCACACTTGATTCAGCTCTCATTAATCCTGTCGTCATGCCCACGCGTCTGATGCACAAAATGACTGCATCCGCACGCTAATCCCCCCAATTAGTGGGACTGCCGAAATCGTCTTCTTCTTGTCTCTGCTACCGTGTTTGGCATTTCCCTCAGCAATGTCTCTTCAAGCAGTATCGGTGTAAAATGCACCCCCACCCCAGAGCTCTCGAATCGTTCATTATAATCAAGTATCCTGGGTGTCTTGGTCAGTGCAATAGATTCGAGCTAGACTGAACCTCTTTTTCCGTTCTTATTGATTAGCACTGGCGGATAATAAAAGCAAAAAGCACGAAAGAATAGGTCTTGCAGAATTTATTTTCTGCTCAAATAGAAGAGTGTTAAAAGTGGTTGGACAAAATGCAGTGAGGTTAAGCAAACGACTGCACTCATCTCTTCCAAAGATCCTTTCGCATGCTCTCAAACTGAAACACTTTGGTGTCTTACTGATTTCTGACTTGCTGAACCTATCCAAGGAATCACTCATCTTATCCTGATAGATATGAATTCTAGGTAACCTGAGGTTAGATCCATTAAGTCTGCCACAGCCGGTGTCGTTATCGGGATCCAAAATTATGGATCAGAAATGAATAATTCTTATTTAATTTAACAGTAACTTTTTTAATTTAATAAATCATCAATTTCAGATATTTCTTACACATTCACTGCACAGCGTTTTAATTCTAAACCCGTTATTGCGGCAATTCCTTACTGTTATTTTGTACGGAGAATTTGTGGCTATTTTTGACCCTAACAAGGCTGAAATGTTCTTCGATTATGAAGAGGAAAATGCCGCTAATTAGAGATGGTTTTCTAAGGTTTAAAGCAATTTCAAATTATCCAATGGGAAACATGACAAAACTTCAGTTCTATGCGGAGAACGACGGAAAAGGTGAAGCAGGCTGTTCAGAAATAACTCAAAACTTGTGTAATTGGTGGAAGTAAGAAAACTTAAATGTGGCTACATTAAAAATGAACATATGAGTTTCACTTTGAATTCCTAACTCTTTTGTCTGCTCAACTCTGCCCCACCGACTACGTTATTTGATGCCTAAAATGCAAGCAAAATTTTGGCTTTTTCAATTCGTCATATTAAGAAGGAGAAATGGGACGGTAATCAGTGCCTTGTCACAAACCTTAAGACGTAGATTGATTTAGCTTCATTCTAAGATCCGTACTGCGGACTAAGGATCCCTGCTCCTCTCTGCTACCTTTAACAATCTTCTACTTGCAAACTTCGCCATCAAGTTTCTTTAACGCTTCTCTTCGTCTTTTTCCGTATACTTTTTGGCAAAGAACTCAAAACTCGACAGCTTAATAGAATAATAATACTGGAGCAATAGGCTTCTTTTTGTATAAAAACTGAAAAACTTGTTTACGACCTTACAAATCAATTGAAGTTGATAGTTTTCAATTATTTTTTTTGGGAGTCAAATCTTCATGTCAACGTCCAGAGATTCGCTCTTGGAATATCGTCAGCAGCCTTTGTTGGAGTTAGTGCATTCAGAGGAGAACTACGTTCAGCAGTTACAGCTGGTTCGAGACACCTACATGACAGTGGTGAGCACACAGCATTTCCTTACAACCACCCCGAGCCTCTTAAGAAGTGAAAGTTGTTGCTCTGAACGCTCCTCCACACTCTCTAACCGCCCCTCCCCGGAAACATCCTTGTCTCCTTTGCAGCCTATCCCGACTCCACCGGCTGAATTGGCCAATCGATGGCGAATCATTTGGGGCAATTGGGTCCAACTCACCGAATGGCACAGCCAATTCGTCGAGAAGTTAAAACGAGCGGTTCACGAACAACCAGACGATGTTCCCCGGCTCTTCCTCAACTCCCAATCTCGTCTGCGCCAAATGTATATGAAGTACTGTGAAAATTACCCCAAGGCGGTGATTCTTGTTGCTCCCTTTAAGACGTACTTTGAGGAACTAAGACGGGCCTTCTTTGACAAGAATGACATTCTCTCACGTCTGATGCAACCAATTCAACGTGTGACCAGATATCAGCTCCCTATGATGGAGGCCCTCAAGTTAACTGAGCAGGCCGGCACTGACGAGGCTGCCACTTGGCGAGCTGCAGTCATCGTTCTCAAAAACCTTCCCAACGATGTGCAGCTTATGCTTGAGGTCAGTGCTCAAATATTAATATTTTTCATTCTAAATTAGCAATGAATAACGACATTTTGGAATTGATAGACGTAGCGCTGCTTAGCCAATGGAGAGTACTTTTTAGAATATTGAAGGGACGATAACTTCTCTCAATACAAATAGTTAATAAGATGAGTATTTTACATAATCTTATTCTGTTTAAATAATATTTAATTTTTCTATTACTTGCTATGATGCTTATTATTGCAAAGTAGTGTTTAAAGTAGCTTCATATATCCAAGTCCATTTTGAAAAGCATTTGCTTGAGATGAATTGAAGTTTTTACAATTTTTGGCATTCACCCTCACGTCATAGCAACATACGAATTCGACCAGAGAATCAAGTAACATGTATTGAAGCGTAACGAGGCTCAAAAACCAATTGATGGTACTGGGAGAATGAATGGATATAAAGCGGGATTTCCGTACACACCTAATTACATACACTGC
>CAADRB010000037.1:59465-83895 GCA_900708905.1 Hymenolepis diminuta | reverse complement strand
GGAGGATCACATTTGGGGGAAATGAACGTGACCAATGAAGGTGATAAAGCGATGGTCGAGGGTGATAAAAATATTTCATTATTCATTTATTACAATGGAATTTGATGTATTTTTATTTTAAAATTTAGAAAAAAAATAGTTAAAGAAATTGTTTTTTGTTACACCTTCTGATAAATGAAGTTGGTGCTTGAAGAGTTTAAAATTGCATGGAAATTGTAAGCATTTTTCCACTCCAATGACTCAGTAATAAGAAAAATGATATATTAAATGAAGATCGGGTCAAGAAATTATGATAAAACAATCTTTGTTATTTTCCTTTCCTCGAATTTCGCTAATTTTGCAGAAATGGCAGTGAGTGCCAAATGATAAATTAATTTAGGCACCCTCATTCAAGCATTGTTTTCAAGGTCATGCACACACGTGATGAAGGACACAATTTGGAATGCATTCAACTGAAGAAATCAAGACATCTCCGTAGGTTTGAGATGAAAAACTTAGGAATGCATTGAACTAAAATATTTTTTGCAGGGAATTCGCCAATTCTAAATCGCAAATAAATAAATTTTTCGAATTGAGTGAAGAAAAGTGGCGAACAAATAATTGTGATACAAACGAGTTTACCAAATATGTAGGAAGATTAAAATTTATCCCGTTGCATTTAATTTAAGGAAACATTCAGGTAATGAGTTGAACACTTAATGCTCCTGTGAACTGCACTGAAGCGTGTTGAATTTGAGTTTGCTAAATGTAGGAGAATCAGAAAACATTCCATTGGCTGCATTTGCATCAAGTGAGAGAATTTCGGTGATTTCTTTTTGTTTTTTTTTCACTTTCTGCTGTTTTCCAGATGCATTTACTCTTTCATTACAAATGTAATGCAAGCGGCGTGATTTGGTTGTGAATAATACAAGAGGACTGATGAAATAGTAAAGCCCTCTTGAATGAAATATCATTGAAACATTATTGGTCATTGTAGCTCCTAGTTTTAAGGAAATTATCCGAAAAATGAAGAGGCAAAACGCATGAGGAGAAGATATTAGTCAAAATGACTTTGAACTTCTCCCTTCTGCTAAATTCGACGATTTGTCGACGTCGAGGCGGATTGTTTAATATATTATCTACGCTTATTGTCAAAAAGAGGAACCCAAAAGAGACACTTTAAAGGTGTTAAGAATATTTCATGAGAATGGGAGTTGGAAATTATTTTAAAGCTTGAAATGCTTGAAAAATTTCAGATAAAATCCCGTCTTCTGAGCCAATCAGAAACTCAGGAAATCACACAAGACGTGTTATCTGGCAACCGCGCACGAAATTAATATAATTTGAGATTTTAGGCCTTCAGAAATAATTCAAATGCTCAAAAAGCTATTTTCTAGCATGAAATTTAATACTTTTTCAGAAAAATAAATCAATATTTTAAAAATGCCTCATTGTAAAGTTTTCTTTTAATAATGATTCATGAAAGTGGCAAAATCTGAAATTGACGTACCTGCCAACGCTAAATAAGGAGAGCATGTCCTCTTGTTTCCTTCATTTAGAAATTATTTCAACTTAGGAAGCAACGCAGTGATTCAAGTGCCATTCTCATCAACAATTAGGGAGGGGAAGTTTACGGAAATATTGGCAACGCATATATAAATCACTTTTGTTTAGATGGTGGTTAATAAGTATCGAAAAATTATAAATTTGTGTCATTTGAAACAACATTTTTACTTTCTTATTTATAATCAAATCCTATTATGGATCAGTCGAGTGTTTTATTGGAACAATTTGTTTAAAAGTTATTTCATGGAGAACCGAAGGAAAATCTTCATTCATTCTCCTTCTTTTGGCTCTTTCAATAGCATGCAGTAGATTTCTTTTACATTAAGGATAAAAGTCCAGTTTGATTATATATGACCTCTTCGTTTAGATGCATTTGTTTATAATTTGTTTATAATAAAGGATTCCTCATCTGCCTGAAAGCACACAATTTCATTTCACCTTGAGCCAGTTTTCTACTTTAAAATGATTTTGAAGTAGTAAGAGCGAATTACTTTTCAAAAGTGTGACCTTTCTTAAGGAGGCATTAAACACTTTAGTGCCGCTTTGAATCGCGCAACATCACAGACTTAAATAACAAAGAAAACATAAAAATACATTTGAATTTTAAATTATCGGAAAAATAATCAATTAGAAAAAAATTATTTGTATTTTATAAACTAATCCACTTTCATAATGGCCTATCTAACATTTTGGATATCGCATGTTTTTCTAATAAACGATAATGATGGTTGAAGCAAACTGGTTCTTGCTAGGAGTGGAATACTGGTAAATAGCAGAGTTTGCAGAGGTTTGATCTCTTCTCTTTCTTTCCTGTCAGGCTGCACGGATTGTGGGGTTTCCTGGATCGGTGACCAATCAAGGAAATCTGCGCCTATATGAAGCAATGTATGTGGCTCGAACGACACAAGCAGAGTTACAATCGGCGCAGTCCGTGGCAAAAAGGATCAAGGCCAAGAACAGTAGGACACACCACTCCTCCTCCTACTCCCAAAGTAGCGCTCCTCTCGTTTTCAGATGTCGAGCCATGACGTCACCCGCTTTCATGCGAAACAACAGCGGCGGCGGCGGCGGCAATGGAGGAGCAATTGGAAATGACCAAAAAACCAGTGCCGAGTGCCATCATTGCCGAATTCGCTCAAAATGTAGGCTCATTTTTACCTCAATTCAAACGAGTAAATATATTCCAGTGCATTATTTGCAATTCGTTTGAAAAATTTGTGTGTCGTTTTCAATGCCTTCAAGGACAGGATGAAAAAGGAGGACTTCGGACGTCTGAATAAGGCAATACCATTCAGTATACTTGATAACTCAATTGGCATCGCCACTCTGTCATTTCTAGCTGCCGTTTTCTTTTGATTGTCACCAAAAGAAAAGTTTTATAAATATACTACTATTAAAATAAAGATGAAAGCTAAATTCTGCCCTTCAGAGTCTAATGTCCTGAGTCCATTTTAGCTCGACTCTTCAATGTCACTTTCGTAGGAGAATCCGATCCAATTTATGATGTCATGAGTGCACATTACATGCACCATGGGCATTTTTGAAATGGCTGAGATGTGTCATCCTTTTCTGATTGGTCGTGTCATATTAAAATTTATATCACATGTTACTGCAAAGTTAAAAGCAACTATAACCGTATTCGAATCCAGAGGCGCACGTTTCAACTCAGAGTAAAGGAAAACTGATTGAGTATTTTAAATTTTTTCTTGCATAAATTATATTTTGAATTCAACTTTCTAGGCTGCGCTGCTGCTCAAAAGTCGATAAATCTACATTTTACGGAGTGTCGGGTTTTTCTATTTGACCAATGTTTAATAATCGCGGAGGATAATAATCCATCTCCCAGTACAAATACCCCTTCTGAGAACACAGGTGTTAGTAACGGCTTTCAGGCAAATCTAGGGAGAGTGGTTTACGGCTCTGGTTCTCTATTCAAAAGGATGGGGAGTTGTACATTTGATTTAAGGCCACAAAGACCACTGCGATTATTCACCGACGATGCAACCCATACACCTATCTGCGGGGGTCGAAGTCCGGCAGTACGCAGAACAGTTCGCATTCGTCGCCATGGAAGTCATCTGAGTAGCCTGGAATTCGACGGCTCTGGCACACTTGGCGGGAGTGGTGGAAACTGGCCCAAGTTGGGATGGTCCACCCCTCACGACCCCTTTCGTCAATCCAATTACAAATTTATCCACGCTGTAAAAGTTAACCGAATGGCATTCACAGTAAGTTACTTTTTGTCTTTTGCACTTCCCGTTGGTGTTGTTCTACTGGTCAACTCCCCATGTCAGAAGAAAGGGAATGTATGCATACATTTGAATGTGTAATAATAGTATCCCAGAGACAGCCACTGTGACGAAATTAAGGAATAGGCAACAAAATGTAGGGAAATCGTTTATTTACTTGTAATTATATTTGTAATTAAGCGTAACTTAAAATGAGCCCCATTTTTATTGACACTGGGGAAGAGTGAAAAGAACATCGTATTGCGAGAATTATTTCATGTAGAAAAACAAATATGAAAGTGCACAGTAAAAGTACATTTTATGAGGTCTTTTTATAAAAATGCATAAGTTACTATTATTAGAAAAGGTAGATGAAACACAGAGGGGTAGAAAAATTACTTCCAAATTCTCCGTGCATTGATTAATCAGGCCTTGACTTCGATACCCATATTCGATGCAAACGTCTGATCTCATTTGCAAGAAGAGGAAGGAATTGACTGAGCTTGGCACTTTATTTCGAAGATCACGTCTGCAACAGAAGTTTATTGCTTTGTTTGAAATATCGAAAACGGCGGAGCCTTTCAATATTCAATAAAATTGATTTTCCAATTATTTGAAATTTGTTGAAGTGTTCATGAAACTATTCCATATTGTAAATATTATTTATTATAAGCATATTTGTAAATGGTTGAAGGTGATGAGAATAACTGAACGAATGAATGTCAGCTGAAATTCTGAGGTAGATTGACTCCAATACACTTTTTATTCAAATTTAGAAAATATGAGCGAATCTCTAAATTTTGAGTCAATTCATGACTGAAGGAAGATTGTGAATTCAAATTAGCAGCTAAACTTCCATTAGAAGCTTTAAAACGTATGAACTTAGAACAAACGTCATTCCTGAAACTAGAGGCGCATTTGATGAAATGGCAGAGCCTAGTGATTGCGCTGTACACTCCACATTCTTGTGCCTGGAATTCATTGCAATATTTCCTTCTGAAGGTTGCAATCGCATGAACCCTTTGAAGGCGCCCATCTCTCCTCAATTGTATTTCGCTAAGCAGTTCAGATTTCAGAAGATTCAAAAGAAAGCTAATATCCGGAAGAAAAATTTAGAGATTTGTTATGCCCCCAATTTTCCTCTCAACTAGGATTCAAAAACAAAGGATCTTAGACTCCCTATATTTGGACTTTTCAAAACTTATGAATGCCAAGTGTAGATGAATCGCGAGCATCAGAATTCCAATAAACAAAAGTGATAAAAATCAAATTTTATGAATGATTTTCAGAATAAATCTTGGTATTTACTTTATAATGACAAAACTATGTGCAAATATTTTAAAATCCAAGTGGAATAATGAAGAAGAGAAAATGTATGAAGTGTGGACCGAATTCCCCCTTTCTTCTCCTCGACCCTATTTACTTTGATGAGGTTCCTACGACGAACGGCACATTTCAAAACGATAGACAATTTTATCAAAGACAGCGAATTGGAAAATCTTATGCCTTCTTAGCGTTAGTAAAGAGCTTCCTAATTATCTAGTGACTATCTTAGGGTCAATACACAATGAAATAATCACTTGTAAAAAAGGGAAATCCTGCCGGGAAATACAAATAGAGTTAAAATTGTTCCTCTCTGTCTGGAATCTAAAGTTACCATTCCCACAGAAAAGCAGTCGAGTTGCTTTCCCACAACCTCCTCGTAAATACTGAGACAGTCAAGCAAATACGAGCATTTCCTGCAATCTGCATGAAATGATTGGTCATTTTACTGACATCAGTTTAAAGACCTTCGAACTTATATTTCCACCTTTTAATAGGAAACAAAATTCTTTACTCTGATCCACGGAAAGTAGTGTTTTAATATATAGTTTTAGGTACCATTGAAGCAGTAAGTTGTCCATCTACTGAACAGAGTGAACAGCTGAGAGGTGATTGGTTGAACATCGATGGGGATCACGTGAATAATAAAGTTAGATTAATCTGGTACAATAGAAATGAGGTCAGAATAAAATCACTTTAACGGTGGCCACATGCAGAGTCTGAGCCATGCTTCCGGGATGGATATCAACGGGTAGCTAATAGCAAATAGACAGAGGTCAGTTACCCTGGATACGCTGGGGTCAGTGGGCACTGTTGAACATATTTTGAACTATTTCAATTTTCCGTAGAAATTACGTGAATGAATGAACTGAGGCAAAGAAATGTGCCTTAACTCATCACAAAAGTTTTAACAAATCTGATCACACAACAGAGAAATTCAAAATTTCTTTATTAGGGGAAACAGTTTACAGGGGCGCTTGTAAGAGATTGTAAACCATCTGGAGTTTTTTTGACAACTATGGCAAATGCGTTTATTAAGGGTTGGAATACACAATTGAATTATCTTCCTTTTCTAAAGTATCCAGTTGCGTCTTCAAGAATCCTTTGAATATTTCCTCACCTTCTCACTTTTTAATTTAATTTGGAATTCAGAGGACATAAGATTGATAAAACATACTTCAGGGGATAAAAATTTCTTTGTAACTTCCAGGCAAATTTTGTTTAAATTTGACGCTGAAGTGAAAGCAAATAAACCGAGTCATTGGGGAACCGACTTTTCTTGGCAATTTGGATTGAAGAAGTTAGTGGCAGGTGGTTGTGTAAAAATGTCCAACTTAGAACGAAATCTCTTCATTCAATCGCTTAATTTTGTGGATAACTTGTTAAAGCAGCGTAATTGCAATTTTCATCCTCCTGAAAAGGGTCCAAGAAATTCATTTAGACTGAATCTTCTTTACATCATTAAAATATTGTGTAAAAGAATTAAGTTACTGATAATATGAGGACAAATAAAGCCTGGAAAGGAGGTTGGCAAGAGGGAAACGGGCTTTAAATCTCCCTCTTGCATACATATAAAGGACGCCAGGCAGCAGAAAGACGCAAGGCGAGTTGTTGTAGCATATGAAGGATACGGTTTATGGCGCGGTCGCCTTAAGCTCGAACTGAAAAGGAATAAAACAAGTTCCTGTCTGCGACAAGGAGCGAGGAATGTTTGTTTACTGAAGCGCCAGCGTCCGTCATTAAATGTCACCTTTAAATAAAATGCAGCTTACGACAAAGTGTTGCGAACCAAATATAGACGGAACTTCTCGTAGGAATTCAAAATGCACGCTCCTGTTGCATTTAAATGAAGTGACGATGCAAACGTGGATCAAGGGTTTACAATAAATGAAGAATACCCCAAATAACGGCACAGGCAGCCCATTAGGGAGTGACACTGATGAATTTGAAGTTAAAAATATTCAAATATATTTACTTTTCTGAGGAGGTTATTTTAATTTCACTTGTTTAAAATTTGCTGGCGGAACTTTTAACATTTTTTAGTTTTTTATTTGATTGAGAAGGCGGGAATTATTCCTATTTTTATACCACCTCACACCTCAGCCCGGACTAATAAATGGCGTTGAAGCTGGAAGTGGCACCACAATCGGACTTACTTCTCAACTGAGTAAATTGGAGTTGGTTCGTGAAATGGGTAAATAAAAAGAGCTTTGAAGGGGAGAGGCTATCTGCTAGGTCAGGTAAATGTAAAGCCAAAAGAATAAGAAAAAAGGTCCAGGATCAGTAACAATATTACTTGAATGAGATTTGTCGGACAGGAGACAATAGGAGAAGTTGACTAAAGTACCTGACTGTAAGAGTTGACCGACAGGAGATGAAGATAAGTGAGCCGAACCTTTTATTGAAACAAGATTGTAGGCGTTTGATCCGGAGGAGTTTAAGCATAGATATTTATAGATAATGGCTAAATGATACAACAGGAATCCGGATTTGAAGAGACGAGTGTAGACATAGTGATTGATCAGTAGAAAATTAGGGAGGAGGATTATTCTTGGGTGAATATTTCAGTCTCTAAAGGCCTTTAGACTGCTCTAGCTGAATATCCGTTAGTCTCATTATAGAAAACGTTCGAGAAGGAGCTGAAGGTAAATGTCGTACAGCATGAAAATTCTATGATGACACAACGATTACATCTCAGTCTTCGGCGATATCTATACTTTTCACACTTCGCGCCTCGATTTATTTGTCATTAAATGATACTCTTCTCTTAGGACAAGTCATATTTTAACACAATCATTAACTGCTATTTTTTGCTCAAGTGGAAAAATTTAATTGCACTTGCCACAGAACGGACTCTTGTTCTTAGTATTTTCGTTGGACAATATCATCACTTTGATCTTGAAATAGCTTCTTGTTTGTTGAGTGGGACGAAGACCTGAAATGAGAGCTTTCCGATTATTAAAAAGCCTTTTATCTGCTTGGTGTAAGAGCCTAAATTCCAGTTAACTTGAAATATCACTTAGAAACTCAAGGGTGCCCTTATAATTACAATTAGTTAATGTGATGGGATATCTCCTTTGAAGAGAATAAGGGTTAAATGACTGCGTTCACGCACCTATCAGTGTTCAAGTATGGAAAACTGATAAATGCACCCTCGAACATTTCAGTGGGCTATTGTCATGGTGCATCCATTGGGGAAAGAAGCTTCACATTCGTTGCCATTTCGCCCTTTCGAAATTTTACAGCTGGACGAAGAATCCGACCTAAAGTCTCTCCTTTATTTATGATAGAAATGACAACAAACGCAAAATTCAAGCAGTCTATAAAACGGAAATTTATGGAATGGGGTTGTGAATAGCACCAATTTTCGTTTTAATATTTCAAATAACTATCACGGAGGATCACTGAGACAGGAGATATATGAAGAGCGCGATTTGTAGGGAGGATAGCCGGTTATAGGTCAAAGCTGTGTGAAGGAAACTGAAATTGTGTGCGAATGTCTTCAGTTTGAGCTGAGCAGATATATGATTCACATGCTGTGGTAATAAAGCTTTATCATTCACTATCTATTTATTATAACTCATCCATCCAAAGACATTCCTTCGTCGACTTTTGACCAAAATGACCTTAACAATGTTGATTAAGTTGGCGATAGCAAGTTTATGTTTAATTCCTTTTTACAGTTTGCAGTTTTGACGCAAAATAATGTTTGCGAGTCGCTATTTGTTGGGAGCTTTAATGGACTTTGCACAGGTTATTTGGTTTTCGACTGTGCAAAGTAGACCAACTTCGTCTAAAAAGTAGACACACAGAAATAGCAAAAAGTTGCCCTTTTCTCCTTCCTTGTGGTTGATTTTGCTTATTCCGTCTCCATCAAAAATGCAAACAGCTTTTTCTTCCACCACTGCATCAGCTCCATTCTCTTTCCGGGATAAAATTTGCTTGTCTAATCTTCCTTAAGTACTCGGATTTCGCCTACTGCTCCTCAGGAAACAAAATAAAAAAATTTCACCTTTCGGATACAGATATCTTTAACTCTTATATTCACTCCAAAAGTTATTCATAATAAGAATTTAATGGAATTCAAAACTTCAATCCTTCAACTCAAGCGCGCGTCATTGCAGTAAACTTCAAAGTTGATGATATTAAGTCCTCGAACTCAGTCTCAGCAAATATCCTATACATTAATCGATATAGTAAAACCCTCTCGCGATTTTGTATATCAAATCTGGTTCTATCAATCGACCGATTTCATTAGAGAGCCTCAAATGGGTTCTTAAAACAAATCAGTTCTTCCTTTGTCCTTTAATAGCGTTAAGTAGAAGCCATAGCTACTTTCAACTAGAACCTACTACCATTTGCAAACTTTGACGTAAATACTACTCAATAAAGTCTGCTTTTGTTGATTTGAAATAAATTAATTTCAAGCACTTATTCCCTACAGAGCAAGATAATTACAATTCCTTCGTGCTACTAACAAGATGGCCACATTTCCAACTACTTATTTCTCATGTTCACTTCCTTAAAACTGTCTCTTCTATTGACAAGCAGACGTGGATATTTTGTGTGAACTAGTGGAAGTTTCGACCATGAATAGAAAATAATTTAATTTAGCTAAAAAGGGATTCTTGATTTAAGTCGCAATTTTGTGAGATTATCTGATTGGTTAATTTATTAAGCAAAATAATCTCGAAATCAATATGCTTGTACATCAATTTCTTTGTAGCCGGATTGGTTATCACCAAATATGAAACACTTGGATTCTCCAGATATGGGCTCTGAGAATCCACATGACCACTCTACAACTAATAAATTACAAAATAGTGATATGTCAACTATGGCATCCAAGAGTATCACGTCAGCATCCACTGGACATTCACACTCAGAGCATTCAGGCCAAAAGGATGCCAAGTGCTTCAACAAAGGAAAATTAGGAAATTGCCAGGTGCTCGATCGTTTTTGGTTCGCAATCGCTGACAAAGCTCCATCCAGTGATGCCGTTTTTATTCTCGACCCCTTTTCCGAAGAGGCCAGGGAGGCATGGCTTCTAGAGATTGCAGATATTGCTGAAATGCAAGCTCAACTTCAAATGGCTCTACAGAATCCTCGACAATTCTGCTTTGCCAATAGCATGCGAAGGCAAGCAAAAACGCTCTCATCCATGGATATGACAGCTCTTTGTACCAAATGGCATGGCGAGGAAAGAAATGCGTTCTTCTCTGCTCATTCTTCAACCACCCAACTTGTCGAGGCAGGTGCTAACGTCAGCATCAATGCTAGTGGTCTGATAGGTAAACACCATATTTTTTTTATAATCTCAAGGGAATAAAATTGTTTTTATGGGTTATAAAGCTAAGCCGAAGGTTATGGTTTTGGTTTAATTGCCGTCAAAGCAGGTTATTACGTGTGGAGCAATTAGCGTCTAAAAAGGCGATTATTTATAGATTTCACCATCGAGATGGTCCCTAAGTAGGAATGTTTTTATGCTTTAAGTAAACAAATAGATAAATACCAAAACAATTAATTATAACAACTAATACTGTCATTTTAGGCAAAGACGACGGCCGAATCCACGTTCGCGGTGTGTCAGCTCCGCAGGCGGATTGGTGGAAACAGGCTTCGGAAAATCACTCACTTGGGAGTTGGGTGAGCTGGCACTTTTACAAAATTTCTAATTTTTAATCATAGAAATACACGACATAATTATTTTTGTAGTAAAATATTAATATTGCAATGACTAGATTTTAAAGGCAAGACTACAATTATCAGAATTATAACGCCCTGCATAAATGAGAATACGAAGTGTCAAGGGTGAACCTGAATGCCGTTTTGAACAGCGATGAAAACTCGTGAGAGGCCGTGATAACACAGACAAATTACTTGAATTATCTCAAGGTAGAGGTGAGCTCTGGTCAGACAGGGGAATGCAGTGGTGGCACTCCGTTTAAACAAGCATCCGAAGGTTGGAAGCACCAAGACATAAAACTAAAACATTGATCGAAAAGACCCTTTATTAATAAGACCGTAAAGATATTTATGTACTTTCGACAATAGATGACTTAATAATGTCAAAAGGGGAAAATTGGTCGAATCTAGTTAATACTCGTCAAATGAATCGAATGCCGTCAGAGTTGAAATCCGTCTCATTTGCCAGGCTTCCAAATTTACTTCTCCAAGATATCAGTGAATACTTTACTTAATGTGCCAATTTTAAGTAGAAAGGAGGTATGAAACTAAGACCGATGACTTGGTTTTTGCCCTGACTTAAAAGCATGCATTGAGAAATATGTCCTTGAAGATTTACTGTCATTTGATTTGTCATTTGCTCACTTTGTGCCTTCTAGAATATTCTCCGTGTGACGGTATTATATATCAGCTAGTAACAGAAGTTCTGTCCATTTTATGATTTGAATTAATGCGAAAATTTTGTCAAAAATACATTTATTTAGTGTTCAAAATAGTCACCATTCTTATTAATTACATCTTCCCATCTTGCCACAAGCTTTCTCATTCCTTTTTCATAGAATTTAGCTGAGCTGGTTCCTTCGTTTCGACCTCTTCACTTGAAGCAGGCCTTTGTCCCATTAAATGATTCTGTAAGCCCCTGAAAAGATGAAAATCGGTTGGTGCAAGATGGGGAGAATATGGTGGGTGATGCATGACTTCCCAGACGAATTCTTCAATGAGATCTTTAGTTGCTCTTGGAGTGTGAGGTCTGGCATTATCATGGTGCAGAATCACTCCTTTTCGATCGATCAAAGAAGGCCGTTTTCCTGTCGTTAACCACTTTTAAAGGAGTTACCTGCTGACAGTAAACTTCAGATGTCATTAATTGATTGTCACCCATCAGTTCATCACAAACAATTCTCTTTAAATCCCACCATACACCCAAAAGATTTTTTTCGGGTGGAATTCCGAATTGTCTCGGTTGTGGAATTGGCTTTGAACCACTGTCTTTTGGGCTTAAAATTACTGTAAAGGATCCACTTATCGTCAGCAGTTGTGATTCGGTTCAAAAAAGGTGCCTGAAGTTCACGAGGGTGAATTAAAAGACGCTGTTGCTTGTTGATTTCTGACAAATAGTGTGGAGGGGGTAGGAGAGGGGAGGGTCTTTTCCCGGCCAAGTCTTTTTATTTCCCTATATATGGTCATATGACAGCTTACGTGAAAGGTTTTGCTCAGTTCTCTAGTAGTGCAGGTTGGCTTTTCATCAATGACAACTTGCATTTTCTCGGAATTGAGTTTTTTCGAGCATCCTGCTCTCGGTTCGCCCTTCAGGCTTTTTGAAAGGTGAAAACCACCTTCTGCAGGTCTCATCACTCACAACGTCATTTCCAGAAGTGTCTTTGGGTGTTTTTGCTGCTGCCGGTCTTGCCGAGGTTCCTTGATGATGAAAGTGAAACAGTAAAATATGCCTAATATGGACTTTATTTAGGGCTAGAAATAGTTATTAATAACGGTAATTATCACCTAATCAGAAAGAAGAAATAATATTTTATTGACTACCATAGAGAAGCACACAATATTAACAAGCTAAATTGAAGTAATCGTGCCCTGAAAACAGGTCTCAAAAATTGGACAGAACTTCCGTTCCAACTTGACGCATTCCAGGTTTTAATATTCTAGGAAATGATGGAGGTAGGCAAATATCTAGAGAGTGTGGGTATATTACCCCACCCATAATTTGCTACACCAATTCACTGTTAAATAAAATTATCATGGGAGGAAATAAATGCAAATATGTTTGCTTGTACTCAAATTAGTTGACTGCTCATACTTCACAGTAGAAATCGTGTCCATTTCAATTATGGTCTGCATTTATTACCTTTTCCGCCCAATTGTACCTGTTGCGACAGAAATGATAACTAAACAGACTATTTTCACAAAATCGCAATTTGCGACAAACAGCAGTTTTGCATATTTTACCCACTTCCGCCGGTGGGGAACTGCAAATTCGTCTGTGAAACGCTGGAGTGAAGAAATGTGGACAAATGCAAGCGTTCCTCTTACAACACTCGCTTAGATGTCTCTGTATGTGAACTTCCAAATGGTCAAACCAGAATGACTTCATGGCTGAGGTTGCTCCATTCGCGGCCATATTTTGACAGAATTGGATGGTTTTAGAAAAAACCTCGAAGTTCAAAATACACTTTCCTCCCTTCTGTATATTTATATAACTATCAATACGCACCAAGTCCAAACGGTGTTTTTATGCGAATCTTTGAATTTAGAAACATACCGAATGTCATTTGAAGATTTCCAGATAATTAAATTATCAGAAGTGTGTCTGGCTATTGACACATCGTGAAGTTTGGAGATCAGATGTTTGAGTTGGGGATGTATTATTTTAGGCACTACATGCTCAGGCTAGTGCAAGTCTTGACAAGGACGCAATATTCAGGGAAGTTTTATAAATCGGGTTATTGACCTGTTTACTATATTGTAACTGGCAATTTAACCTCATTGCTTTGTATTTGTGTTTTAATGAAATGAGGTTAATCAGTTGGCAAAAAATCTCTCATTTTTAGGTCTCCGCTTAAATTTGAGATGGTGGTGTTGGACTTTTCATTTCGTCTGTGAATTCGTTTTAAGTGGCCTAATTTTCAATCTAAATTTAGCTGTTACCTTTATAAACTTATGGACACAATCTCCTTCACTTCTTAGTTGTCAATGTCATTTTTTTGCTTAAACCACTTGAAATAAATACCTGCGTCCTTGGTCTCCGTCCAGCTACTATGATGCAGTTCTCAGCCTACAAATAAAAAAACTCGTCGTTTCTATTTTTCTCTTTTTCTCTCCTTCTCATTCAATGTAACCAAGTCATCAAATATTGAAGGATTCATGTTTTGACATCTTTTCGCTCTCTTAAATTGGTGATACCCCAACAAAAGTCCTTATCCCTTATTGAGGTCTCTGAGAATTCAAGTTGCTGTCTAGAAATTTTTAAAAAATTCATAAATAACACTTAATATATATTTTGTTTTTATAATGCTGCTATTTGACGCATCTAATTTAATTAGAGCTACGCGCAATTTTATTGACGCGGAGGTTGAAGGTCATTTAATATGAATAAAGTGGTCTGGGAACTATAAAACGGGGACATTTTGGGAGATTTTGCGCAAAAGCCTCGAACGAGTTTGGTCATCAAAAGGTAGTTTTTCCTCTCTCTCCTTCGTTCCAAGACCACCCGCCATAACCAACTTTTCATCATCATTCTCATGTGTTCATCTGCAAAGTACTCCCTACTTCCGCTACCACATATATTTATTGAAAAATAAAAAGGATATTATATTTTATTTAATGAAGTGGAATAATTTTGAAATTATTTTACAGTAATTTTCTTACGAAATTAAATACATAATTGGAGAAGAAATTTAACTTCCAATGAATCTAGACGTTTGCACTCGATGGAACACCAATTTGCAAAAGTATGAAGTAACGAAGAGCTCTTTGATTACAAATTTTGAAAGTTGACATCTTGCAGTCATTCGAAATTGACTGATCGGGATGAAATCTGATTTTAATATTAGCTGAATATGAAAGAGTTTGTGAAGTGTGCACTAGTGAAAACACAAATGAATTCATTGCAACTTTCTCCTAACAACCTTAAAGGCCAAACTTTAACGGGACGAAACGCTTTCATTTGAGAAAAAATGAAAACAAATGTGATCAAAAGTCGGATGGAAATTGGCGGTTTCAAGACCGAAAGCTCGTAATATTCTTTTCTCTTTCCTTCAGTCATCGCTATGTTCGTCCCTGTTCCATTGCATTTAATATGGCCCTTTGACCAAATATAGTAAGTGAAGGAAAACTAAACTTATCGAAATACGTCAAAATTGGGAAAAATTCACTCAAAACACACATAAAACTGAATTCATAACACCACCAACAACAAAGAAGAGGGAAAAGCAAAAGAAATCCAGTTTGCCTGTGCGTCCGCAAGTTTTGAACGTCACTACGTCACAGAAAAGATTTGAATCGTCCTCACAGACGATAGCAGAATATTGTTCAGTTATGAATGTTTATATTTGACAATTAGTACGTGATTGATAGAAAATTTCTTTGGTCTTTAACTTTAATAAGTTCATCAATGCTCGGTTACTTGGCTCAAAAGCTAGCGAATCTGCTCTTTCTCTGTTTAGGCTGAATGCGATTCACCAATGGAGAGACCTCGAAAGCTGCAATTTTCGACAAGTGAATCACAGGATTGTTCAGTGCCGGATATAATTCAAACCCCAGATGATGTCTTTCTGCCCAATGCAACTGCTGCTTCAGAGAAAATGCCACAATATCAGGAGGGTGATTCAAATCACCTTCAACTCCCAGTTCAAAACCAACGAAGTCGTCTACGAAGACGCAGTCTCTCACAAAATGATGCAGATTCAGTAAATGTCAGAAATAGCACAACATCCGAACTGTCACAACTCTCACGTGAACACGCAGTTCACACCTGCAGTAAAACCCCTTCCTTTTCTCTTTCTTCTGAACAATCTCTCTCCACCACCGCTCCAACCAAAAACCTCCTTCCCACGTCCGCGGACACAACCGCTTCCAACATGCAGAAAAAGGTTATTTATAATATCATGTGGATCTTTTACCCCGTGCACCTTATCAAAATTCTCACGTTATTGGGAGTGCAGAAGCTAGATTATGAACTGCACCACAGCGCGTTTACGTGGTGCTTTTTCCAGCCGTCAGGTGTTTGTTTTAACAAGAACTTAGACATGTTTAATACATCTTTCAGCAATGGGTGCTTTTTCAGAAATCTGACCAATTTCTGTGCAATTTCAAAGTCGGATAGAAAGTCAAATTTATTCAAACTATTGTAAATTTATAATTATGTGGATGCACTAATAGAAGGAAATAAAAATTATTCTTAAATTTTGTTGTAATGTGGCGATATTTTTGGCATTATTTAAGATAACCAATAAGGATTCATCTAGGTGATGGAGGTGGTGTGGGTATTCCCTGAATTAAACGCTTTCATTACTCCATATCCGTTTCTTTACGAAATATTCAACTCCCATGGAAAATACAATGAATAGTGCAAGATTAATTTCTTTTTTAAAACATTTCTGTGCACAATTAGTTTGATATTCAGTGATATTTTTCCATCCACAAATCATTCCATTAGTGGGAAAATAGCTCAACTTTAATGATGGCAATCCATTAAAGCCAACCCGTTTCCAAACAAAACTCTATGAAACTTTTCTTTTGTGACTTTGGCAAAAATGGCTCTTCAAATAAATTGAAGGCAGAAATTTTGGAGGCCTGAAGGTCTGACACTGGGCTCTTAAAAGCATTTATTGCAGTTTATTTGTGGTGGTTTCAGGATTGAAAGGGCTCCAAATTGATTTATTTTAAGAGAAATACACTGAAATATGTCACATTTTGAATTGTAAAGTCTGGTAGAACGATATTTTGAAATCATTAATGGAAGTTGAACTGACGACATTAAGGTGAAAACAGCAAGATTTTACTCGGTTAGTTTGTTCCTTGGTTTTGAAATAAGAAAGCTTTGCTAATGCTCTTCACAAATGAAAACAATGGATCAGGTTTAGTTCAGTCTTATCAATTCCTGGCTTCTACGAACTTTCTCACAAAAAAGCCCATGGCTATACCTCAGTAATCCTCTTAGAGGCACAACTTGACTCTAGCGGAGTCCTCTAGTCTAGATTGCCCCAAAATTAGCTAGGCTACGTCCAAAGTAGCGAGAACAGAAAAGGTATCGTGTGTAGGGGTTTACTGCAAAAATATTTGGTAATTGTGTACACTTAACGCGACGTTGCGTGGATATTGATCACTGATTGGCTGGAAGGTTGCTGCACATTACGCGATCGGTAGCAAATGGGGACGTTCCAGAATTTTCTTGCACGCACGAAGTTCCTTTGGCCGGCTACGGTAGCGTTGTACGCTACAAAACTGAATCAGCTTCAGACAATTTTTAAAATGTCTACAAAAGTATTTTAGAACCTGAGATTGTAAGATTAATATCTGCGTTTCTTTCTGTAGAAAATAATGGCCGTCATTTCTTCACGTTTCCAACGCTCAAGCCACGTGAGTAACCCGTTAATATTTTTTTATTTCATTAAATAATTAAATATTTTACGATTTCTAAAGTCCATTTTACGAGTTCTCAAAATGTGAAAAAAATCTTTTTCGCAATTTATACAAGTTCAAGTAATTCAAGCATGAATAAAATTCTCTAAGATGTATTATCTCATTAAGGGACTTTCCGAACTGCTATCCAAACCAGTGAATCAAAATGTCTCAACCAATCGATCCCCTGTTAACCCAACGCAAGTTCGTCGCAGGCTTTTCCGGTGGTCGATTGTCGATAAAACGAGCATCAGCGAAAACGTTAATCCGTCTCCTCTTCCTCCGCGACCTCCTCCTTCTTCGTCCCATCTTTCAGACAAGTCTCAAGAGCCTTCAACTGATAAAGCAATGGAAACTTCTCCGGACAAATCAAAGTACCTTTCTATGACAGCCCAACTTCAGCGACGAAAGCCACCGAATAAACTATCCTCTGTGGAGGCCCCAAATATCAAGAAACCCCAATCCTCCATTGGGATGCTAAGTCACCTGCGCTTATCTTTCCGCCTGAGCAGCAGAAATAATTCAGCAGCAAATGCAGATATTAATAAGCCCCACATTTCTTCAGTGACACCGGTTGTGACCCACATTCGTACTTCCATTTCCTCAGATTGAGCTTGAAGCATGGTGAATAGAATTGACTTATCAAAACGGCACTTGTACATATAACGACCCAATGGACAACTGTATTTGAATAGATGTTCATTTAGTAAATTTAAAATGAATTAAATTGCAAAATATTTATTCAGTTCTTTTCAAATAACTAATTGTAAGAAGGACCACAATTTAAGTTATATCGTTGTATTCTTGTTCATTAAACAACCTTTGGGGTAAGACAAACTCTGGCAATCCATTGAAGTCAGTTGAGGCAGGTGGAAGGTACTTGGAGAAGTGGTCTTCAATTCTGAGTCAACAGACACATGGGAATCAAATCATACTACTTATGAAAATCTCTCAATTTAATTTCTGGTGAGAAAAATCAAATTAGTTGAATTTTAACGAATAACCTCTGTTTCCCTGTTTTGACGACCTTGAAGCTGATCCGCGATAATGAAAAAATGCGTAACGGTTTTGAATCAGCGGCATGTTTCAATGGATAAGTCGAAAATAACTTCCGTAAAATCCTATTCATTCATCGTGTTATTTTTTTAAATGGCTACTTTCATTAATATCTTAAATTAATTACATTTTTATACTTCGGTTCATCTGACTTTCATTGGATGTGCTTTAAATACGCCAGCATAATAATGAGCATCGTTATTACAGCAAAACGAAAATCCTTCAAGCTTTTAATTGTGGGGAGCAACTCTCAATGAATAACAGTAAGTCCACCAAATGATAAAACAGGAGGTTCAAAAATATTCGAAGAGCGGCGTCAAGGTATCAAAGAGTCTTGATGGGCTGTTCACGTTCCGGAATTCAACCCTAACAATTCGTCTCCTGTATTGCGACAAAGACTTCTCTGCTATATTTGATGCTTATTGGGTGGTATTATTTAATCAACTATGTTCCCTCTTGCCAATTCATCCAGTTTCTTCTTTGAATGATTGAGAGGACGCAGCTTCTTGCATGCAGTTCATTAGCTTAGAGTTTTAACAAAGCAGAACTGAAATGAATGAAAATTTGAGTTGGCAGAGCTCTGTAGGGTGTGCTCACTCAAGGTGAATATAATAACTAAACCAGCACCCTTTTATGGGTTTATGAAATTGAATAGGGGCAGTCATCCAGTTAAGATTTAATAATTGCAAAAAAAACTATCGTAAAAAAGTTCTAAACAAAGTATTGTTCGTAATAAAGCCAAAAGTACGAGAAAGAATAAGAAATGAGTGGTGGGAAACAAATGAATTCATAAAAATTGTACTTCAAGCTACTTTATTCCGCATTTCTTAATCTTTCCGTACTTCGCCTTGACTTCCCTTTGATGTGACATGAATTAGGTGTGGAAAGCCTCTTTTATCATGCTACCTCGCCGTGTAGCAAATGGCTTTCGTTGCAAATGAATAATAAGTGCTGGCAAAGCTGGAAGCCCTCCAGTACAGAAGAACAAAAGCCACCAATTACTTTATCGCCAGATGTTAAAAAGTGCCTTTGTGTGCCTTTGCGAATTTGAGAAAATTCATTTAAGTAGTATAACCATGTAGAATAAACACGCTTTTTAGGCCACACGACATAACTGTCACATTTAACTCGAAGCAAACTTTCATCTTCATTTTCGAAGTTTGAACTGCACCCAAACAAAGGAAATACGATGCTGCTCACTTACTGAGTCAGTGTGTCCTGGCTGATGGGGCGTTTGCCGTTGTGTGACCCAATTCTTTTATCTACGCTCACAAAGTTCAAAACCCTCACCGTTAACCAATACGTGACGCCATTGCTACCTCATTTTCACGCATCAGTGCATTCGTTTTTTTCAATTCTCTGAGCTCTGTAACTAATCGTTTCCCTCCTATTTATATCTTGTTGCGTGGTCAAAGTTAGAAGCATCAGATCCTTTGTGCAACAAATTATCGGATATCGTTGTTTTCTCCCTTTCCCTCGCTGTTAGATATCTATGCGTCATTGCGATGCAGCTCTGATACGATCATCGGACAATTGTATTTATTAGTGAAGAAATATTAACCTCCGTGGAAAAAAGTGTGTTAAATAAGCGGCATAAAGATGCAAGAAGTCTAGACTGGTGGTCACGTGCATTCTGTCTCGAACAGATATTCACGTGATAAAATTCTTGTAAAGGTGGCTAACATGACTCCAAACAAATGCTCTTTGCTTGCAGACATGACGATCTAAATTTGGGGCGATGAATGAAACCCGATCTGCCCTTCAATCCTGCAAACTGAGTCTCAACTTGAGTGCAATCGATCCTATGAGAAGTTATAAAAGCTACTTACCTCTATCCAACTCCCACATATTTATAAACTAATTTACCAGTCTTTGAGTCAGTACAGATATTGAAGGAGTAGAATTAGACACCGGAAGACATTTTATTGATTCAACTTCATGGAACTCGTCCAGTCAACGACAAATTGAAACTCTTCTTATGTTGGGGGTTGCGCTATGATTGTAATCAGGGTAATTTTTAACCGACCTTTCGGAAAATATTGACACTTGAAAAGTAACAGTTCCCTCAACAGTTTTGATCTGTAAATGAAGGAGGCATTTTTTCCCATAGACGAAGAGGTTTTAAATAAAAAATGTGACCAACATTCAACAATATTCCCACTACACATGATTAAATTCAATCTGCAACCGCTTCAATCACTCTCCATCCATTCCAGCCAGTTAACTCGAGGTCATTGTTAGCATTCTCAATCATATTTAATGTTCGATTAACTTCGTCCTTGGGGATGAGCGTGGTCAATTTTTATCTTCAATTAAAAAATGGACCAAAAATTTTAGAGCCATAACAATAAATCAACGAAAGAAGAGGACCAGTCACCAGAAAAGTCTCCCCTCGTTCACCGAAAAGTTTTACCCTTTTAAAAGTAAATTAGTTTTGATCGTGGGAGCAAGATGAGGATCGTTTATACGAAGAGAAATGGGCAGAACGAAACGTTCAATTGCTGTTATTTTAACTGTGAACATCCCTCGAAAAACTTCATCTGAGCCATTGGTTGTAGCAACTTTTGTTGCCCTTTTATCTTGTAAAAAGTACATTTATTTAACAGTCATATCACGTAAAGTTTTATTTGTCCATGCCATTTAAGAAGAGAACAAACACGTACACTGCCGCTATTCAAAAGTACTCTTTTGGGCCATTTTTTGCCCTTCAGCACAATGTACTCTGTTGCAACGAATCGGTGTACGTGTCACACCGATGATTGGCAAAGAGCCGGTTCGAGCTTTTGTAATAAAACAGAGGATTCGAAAGTAATCGGAGGTAATAATTATTCTATTAATAAGTTCTTTCAAAAGGTAATGATACTTAAATTCCTAAGCATGTGAAAATTGCGATAAAGTTTGCCATTAAGTTGTAGGAAGATCCCATTCAGCCGGTTAGCAGTTGTTCTAATTCAGCGCCTGATGTAACTGCTAAGATGAGAGTTAGAATTCGATAAAACCAACGCTTCTACTTTGATATCCCTTTGGATATGTGCTTTCAACAACTACTTAGCACATTATCAAAATATGCTCGTCCGTTATTTATAGAGATAGTATCCATTATACTATTCCCAGAAGTGGATACGTATCCACAGCAAAGAGGAAATCATTGGAGAAAAGGGTGGGAGATTTGTTCACGGGATTTGGGAAAATTTTGTCTTTCTCTTTCAGCTCAAAGAACATAAATTGCAGCTTTTTCAAGCGATCTATAAAATAGGATCGCACGGAAGACGATATCAGCTCTCTGGATGACATTCTAAGATGTGGCTTCCTTTTCATTTATAAGGTTACAGAGAGCCGGGAATTAGGGAGCGGAAGTTCTTGTTGATCATAACGGCAAAGGAACGCTATCATGAAACATTGCTTTCTTTTTCGCAAACATTGGCATACAGTTAGCAGCTTCGCATTTTACCATTTTCGTGGGAATTTCCTTAAGATGGAGATTCATGCTATTCAGGACACGAATTAATGTCATTGGATTGTTAGCTACGACATGCCTGACTAGACCTTAAGAATCTGTTTACTTCAAAATAAGAGAACTGGGAGCTATTCATAGCAGCTGAAAGGGCAAGTCCTGATTGCTGAAGCTTGGTAGGGTGATTTTCAGGAGGAATCCACCGAGATAGCACTTCGCATGTCATGGCATTCCCTTTTGTCCAAGTTCCCTTCCTCTTCCTGCACATCTACATGTAGGGATTAAGCTTGTGGAAAAGTGTATGAACTCACCGGAAAGGGAGTTACAGAAGTAACAGTGTTGATTGCTTTATTACAAATCTTTTCATGGAGCATATTTCTTGTTTGAATTTGTATTTACCGAACCCAGATCTCATCTAGCAAATACTTAAAGACTTTCTCTTATCAACAGGATTGATCAAATTAACACTATATCGGGTTGATTTATAAGTGGACTTTAAAATCAAATAATTTTATATTAATTAATAAATTTTGTCATTTGTTTCTATTTTCATTCATAAACTATTTCGAAATACAATGTGAAATAGACCTCTAATACAAAACCCTCGGCCCACTTTCCATCTTGTGATGACTTGCCCGTCAATGATAAACGGCTCTGTCGATCACGTGAACACATTTCCACAAGTATGTTAATTGACAGATTTTCCTGTTAATTCCTGCTTCAGAGTTTCAAATAAGGAAACTGTTTTGTTGTTTCTACTTAATTGTGCATTGTGCATTCATCACGTGACGTGTTAATTCCAGTCACCCAGGCCGAAGCAACATTGATTGACGCATTTCTGAATGCGGGGAAGCATCATAAAAGGGTTCTGAAATGTCAGATTTAAAATAGGAAATGGAAGCCATGGAAGGAAAGAAAAGAATATCACGAGAATTCTACAAGGTGCTTAAGACATCTAAGGACATCTGACGCACTTTTATGAAAACATAAAATGAAACCGTTGATGGTTAAAACTTGCAATTTCTTTTGGCAAAACAAGTAAACATTATATTAACCTTGGTTCTATTCTACATATTCTCCTTCAGCTTCTATCATCTACTCAATTCAACTCCGAAAGCCACTGCAGGCTGTCACCTGGTAGTCTTCATTCATGTCCTCCATCGCTTCGCCTATTGCTTACGTGAGAGATCTTTTGACCATTCTTTGCCAATAGTGTTGAAAGAATTTTTCGCGCCCGCCCCTCCCCGCTCACTATTTAACATTTCATGGAAGCTTCCATCAGCTGGAACATCTGTGGCCACACAACGGTTTCAGCTTTCTTTTTGCCACTATAATAGTTGATCATTTTCATTCACACAGCACCTGGATTTTTCATCCGCCGATAAATGCCCTTCAAAAGAGGTCTTCGAGCTTTTGCTGAAAAGTCAGAGTTTCAATCTATTTCCGTAAATAATGCATTTTGAATTGGCCTAAGAACTCAAGCGGGTGGATAAGCGTCAGTTATTCCTCAGAGAAATGAAATTTATGACCAGAATATTTCTCGAATTAAACGTGAAATATGGACGATTCAGAAGTAAGGCTTTCTTTGACGATCCATTATGCATCTATTGAACAGGATGACCTGGTCTTATTAATTAAAACTAATCAAAGCAGGTGGATAAGCGTCAGTTCTTCCTCAGAGAAACTTCAGGATGGAACACTGCTCCCAAGGGGAACTTTTTGATCCATCAGAGAGTCAGGACATTTTTGACTGCTAAAAGACATTTAATGTCAAAATCACTTGGGCTCAAATTTCTTAAAACTGCTTCCTAATTGCATAGGAATCGAATGAAGTGTCGGACTCCTCCATTATGTATGAGAAATATTGCACTATTTTGCTGGACGTTTTCATGTGAAATTGGAGCATTCATCTGAAGTCTGCTGGAAAATGAATGCACAGCATATGATTAGAAGATCTGATGTCATTACTGCAATTTCATGAGCTAAATATTGTATAATTATACTGGTGTTATGCATATCTCCGAGTTCTACCCTTCTCCGGTCATTCCAGCTAATCTCTTAAACACCAAGCTTCTTTACTATGGCTCCACAATTCGTGAATTGATTTGTTGAGGACAAAATTTCTGTTGGAGCGATGTCAGCTTCCTTGAGTTTATGCTTTCAGGTCTCTTCAATTTGAACTTAAAATGGAAGGGGAGGGGGAGGAATTTTTTCCTAATCTGACAGTTCTGAAGGCCTTCACGTAATTGTTCGTGAAGCCTGCTTAACAAATTCTGCAAATATTCATTTCAATTAAGAGGAAGCTGAATTTTTTCTAAACTTCATACCAATTAATTTTAATACCGAATAAAATGACCGAGGATTCAGGAGTTATCTCCTAACCACCACCTCCTTATTTTGCATAAACCATTCGCAAAAGATTGAAGATCGAATTGCATCACTTCAGGAAACTGTGATTAAGTTCATATTCTAGAAATTCGCCACAATTATTTCGCACGAAGTGTGTGCGCACGTCAGAATGCGAGAGGAGTTATTGTTGTGGTGGTGTGCGTCAAGAAGGTGAATGGGAAAATGAAGCCATTTTGTGGGAGCAGCTGTTATTGGAATGCGTGTTTTATGCACCCTTCTTCACTACTGCCCAAATCCAGTAGACATATTTCCCGCTCTATTCACTTTCACCCACATCGATACCTTTCTGGAAGTGATTGGATTAACAAGGGGAGCT
>CAADRB010000037.1:38120-53473 GCA_900708905.1 Hymenolepis diminuta | reverse complement strand
GAAGGAGAATATTTACGCTAAAAATTTAGTCCGTTTACCCTCTGATCAAAATGTCAACAGGTAAAGTCCCTGTGAGATCAATGTTCTGGATGAGTCGTAACCGTTTACGATTTTGGACATCACGGATAATAGGTAAGTAGTTATTCTGTTCAAATAAGGTCAATTTATAGGTCAATTTATAGCAAAATTAGTTGATTTTAGGGTTACATGATCGTCATGCGACGTTATGCAATTATAACTTGGGACGGAAAAGCTGGACATCTTGGAAAAGAGAGTAATAGATTGGCAATCGCGAAACCATCCTTGATATTCCACCATTCCATTTATATAAAACATGGAATTACAATTTAAGTGTAGGAGGTTAGTTGGATGAATGAATTTTACTTTTGAATGCATCGGATTCGAGAAAATTCTCCACTGCATCAATATTCAGACTGGATCAGAAGTAATTTAAGTACTATTTATTCAATAAGAATGTTGGCATTGTGATTGGACGGAGAAAATTGGACCAATTTCTGAGCTTCCATATTCCATATTGCAGAACAGGATTTTTCAGACAACAGATAGGTCAATGAATTACCTCGGCTGACTTCGTCATGTCGAGACTTGTCATCTTAACATGCAAGAGAAATATCAATTTAGATAAGCAAATGATTGACATTCATGAAGAGGTTGTAAGATTGTCAGTCGCTTATTCAAACGTACTAAAATTTAATTTGATTTTTCCAACTCACAGTTCTTACAAAGTTAGCTTTTAAGGTCTACAGCGTTTTCTCCTTTATTTTGGGAAGAGTCAGATATTAGGATCACAATAATGTTGCGTATCATTTACATCGAACAAAATCTTGTTTCTAAATGTATTCGAACTAGTCCAAGAGCAGCGAGAAAACTGATATTTAAAGAAGAAATATGATTACATCATAATTTGTTGATTTCTTACAAATATTGGGTAAAACTCACGAAAAACATTCATCTGCGACAATTCCTGTATACAAGGAGTCACGCTGTAATATATTGTTGTTTTCCTAATGCATTTTCGAAATGTTACAATTAACTGTACTCATATCATTTAAGTAGACAGTTGTTTAAAACATTATTTCTAAAGGCCTTAAACGTTTTCTCGAGAGAGACTTTGTTTCGATTCATAGACTGTTTTTGTCCATTTCTGTACTGAGTGTCTGTAACAATTTTCTCAGTATTTTTAGATTGTTTGACCATGAATAACAGTTTTCTACCGCAGTTTTCAGATCATAAAGCCAAGAATTGAGGAAAACCCAAAACAAAAAAAAGAACAAAACAAAACTATAGTGTGCGAGAATTATAGTGGGAGTTAATTCCGAGAAAAGTTAAAACATATTGCATAATAAAGCCTAAAAAACACATTCTACCTCTCATTTACTTCCATTTACCGCAAAATGGTATGCTTAAAACTCAAGAGTGAAAGCACATTCAATATGAAATGGAACTATATTTCATCAGAAATGTACACAGAAATTGACAAGTGGTTCCATGGACGCACAGGCGGCGTAGAACATATAAAAATAAGCTAGGGATGGTGAATGAAGGTGTTGGACGGCGTGGTGACATGAGTGAGTAGAGGAGGATTGGATGACATGAGGGTATTGGCGGTGGCAGTGGAGGGGGAGCTAATGGAGACAGAGGAGGGGGATGAGAGAGACTGCTGCTGCTGGTTGCCAAAGTTCAAACAGCCACCGAGAGGCGATGAATTGGTGATTGACTCGAAATGCTGGGTGTTGAAGGGTGGTGTGGAGAGTAAGGAGGAATTCGAGGAATAGGGAGGAACCTGCTGTGCATTAGTTGGAGACGTTGAATTAAGAGCCGCTAATCGAGCAGCGGCTTCACGAGCCTGCTGAGGAAGAAGGTTGGGCTGCTGTAGGGCGTTGGTTGTTATGCTTAAACTGCATATCGCTTGCGTCATAAAGTCGATTCAAATAGAGTATGCAGGTAATGTTATCTTATTTTAGTGAAAGTCATTTTAAATACAACAACATGAAGAAAAATAATTAAATCATTGTTCGTAATAAACTGCTAATTGTGCAGGGAGATGTTGAACTTCCAGAGTTGCTTTCGCCGACTGGGGAGGAAGGTCAAACACAGCGGTTTCTTTCTTGAATTTGTGGTGGATACATCTTTGACCTTAGCACCTATTAAAAGGCAGTTTTTGTGCGTCAACATTCGCTTAGATTTCTTTGATTTTTGGAGTCAAATACAATTTTCCATATCAACCTAATTTGGGCATTTTCAAAAATAGAGATGTGGCAAAGTGTACATTTGGCCAATAGAAGGATGTTCAAAGAATTTGTACCAAATTTGTATAATAGAGGAATATTTAAAAATGGCAGGGACATCAATCTCATGCTATTCACTAGAACTGTTGCATTGGCAACTATTTTCTCATGCCATCCGTTCACCAGTCTCATGTTTATGAGTGAAATTTGTGCAAAAGTTTGAGAGGCAGGGGATTAAATACGCTTTATTAGAAATTCGGCAACCAGTATCTAGTTCACAGTCAATAGAGGTGCGATGGACCACTTTTTAGAAGCTATTAATCTTCCTCTCCCTCACCCTCTCCCTCTATATCCCTCTCCAGATAGAAAAGTAAAGTCAAAAATTTGCTTTCTCTCTCCCCGGAAGTTAACGATTTCATTTTTTTAAATAAATTAGAAGCTAGTACTGCAGTTTTGGCAGGCGCAGCAATCGGTTCGATTCATTGTTATCGCTGGTGAATAGGCAAATACTTAAAGTACGAGGACACTAGAAGAAGAAGAATGTATAAATAAGACTGAGGAAACTAGAAGACCCATGAAGAGCAAGAAATGCTGATGGCTCAGATAGAAATTCCCGTATATAATATTATTTTAGGTAAATTGATGTATGAGTTGAATCTGATTTAGACATACTCCGTCGTGATTGGTTGATCTCACAGCAATTGCACAAGTCAATCACTGCCCAGATTGATTAGACCAGTGAAGGGTGAGAAGGAGAAATTTCAGCGAGCTAGGAGAAATCGACTACATCTTCAAAATTGGTTTATTTTCGTACCCAATTTTGAAGGAATATCGAATGCGTTCTTCGACCACATTCTCCTCTCCAGTTCAAATAGTTTCATTCGTAAATTCTATGAATGTGGAGGGCATTTCTTCTTTCTATAATGTTACAATTTCATTATTAGATTTGCTTAGTAAATGAGGCCAAAATGGAATGATTTAAGGTCTTTTCACCATTAAATTCGGCTCCTTTGCCTAACCGTTCAATGAATTGTCCTTGATATGTCTTGAACTGCAAGCGTGCGCGTTGACAGTAACACTCAAGTTACGAAAAATTGTGACAGAAATTCGCACAGGAATGCAAAGTTATTTGGCTCAGGGTTTCCTTAACTGCTCTCAAAACTGTTTGCATGTTGCAGACGGCGGAGATCGTCGAATCTCGATGAAGACAGAACGGTTTATGTAGAATTTCCTTAGCACTTCGTCTTTTTGAATATTCATCTGAGTGTGCGGAAATTTTGATGAAATGGAGATTTGTTCACTAGTGTAGATGTTGATTTTTTCGAAGCCATGCATTTTATGAAACTTCAAGTATGTTATTTTTGGTGGAGGTTACGAATTTTATTTTCACTTACTGAAAGTCTGTATAATAGAACTGCACATATTCCATTAGAAGATTCATCATATTCAACCTCCATATGAATTTTGGTGAACCCGAAATCTTGTAGTGATTTTGCAAACCACAAACGTGACTCTTCTTGACTTCAGTCATGAAGATATAACACCTCTTAGTGTTTTAAATCTGTCCTAGGCACAAATGGAAAAATCTAGTATACCTTAAACCGATTCGGCTCGTTTTCGTTTCTCAAGGCGATATTTTGCCTCTATATAGCGTAATAGCATCACCACCAAACTCATTTTGTTGTCCTGTTGTTGACTTTCTGTCAACATGTCACCTAAATTTGCATATGCGCCTTGCTAACCATACATTTGATAAGATGCAGTGGGTTTTAAAATGAAACGGGACAGTTAAGAAAAAATGGAACTTCGATAAACCCGTCAAGACACGACAGAGAGAGGTTTGTGCTATTGGACAAAAAGGAATGTGACTCATGATTAATTTAGAAAAATTCATAGGAGGTCATCTTTCGTTTGCCATTGGTGCAGTGATGTGAAACGTCGTCCTGCCATACGGAGAACTTAGGCAATAGGTGTCGCCTGTTCTGCGTCCACTAAAAGTATGAAGAGGAGTGCATAATCTAGTCAGTATCATTTCTTATCAACCTTGTGACGCCCGGCGGTAGGAAGGGAGCAGATCTAATTTCTTTTTGTCCATCATTTTAGTCCAAATTCCATATTCGGCATTGGGTGCCTGTCCGGAAGAAGGCTCTTTAATGAAAATCAATGTTCATATTATTTGCTAATAATTTCTTCCTAACCTTAATATTTATTTTATTTAAATAAAAGTTTTGCTTTGTATATATAAAAGCAAATTCATTAATAATGGTCCTGCAGACGTTTTAAAAATGTATAACAGGCCACTGACTTTTAAAGCAAATACTTGTTTGAATTGAAGATATGAAACACGAAGGCGGTAATTTTTTGCAAGAGACAATGATTTCGAGGCAAGACCTTATTCTCTTCAACACAATCCGGTGGCCTTCTCCATCTTTCCTGTCTTTCTCATTCCTTAGCGACGGCACACTAAATTGAACCGAACGAAGGATATCTGGAAAGATACTTACTTACGTGTTGTTGACGAAGGCTCAATGCAAAAGATGAAATCGCTGAAATGAACTTAATCATCACTTCTTCATGAACAAGGGCTTTTGCAGTATGCTAATTTAAGTTAATTTCCTTCGAAAGCATGTCGACCTTCGTGAAAGAAAACGAATTGTGCATCAGTAATGAATGTCGTCGTCCTTCTGTCGTTAAGCAAATTCATTTCATTAGGTAATTATCTACAGTCTGTCGAGGTACTTCTGCGCTCGACCGATTTTTAGATAAGAAATTGCAGTGAAATAGGCCTTACGTTTATGCGAAAATTCAGAACCCCAAAATACTTCTAGTGTTACCTCTTTTACAAAATAGTGATTCAAGTATTTTTCATATCCTACCTGCACTGTTAGGGAACATCCTGACGCTGATGAAGTGGCGAGGTTAAAGCGGGTCTTAAAAACTGAAATCTGTTTCTTCAAGTGAGTGTTAGGAGCCGATATTGAAGACGTTAAAAGAGCTACTCAATGTGGTCTCCGAACGTGTCCCTCGTGGAAGGATTATTTGAATTCGGTTGCTGGTGAATCGGACTATGAGGGAATATTCGAATAAAATGGATGAAGAGAAGTGAGATAAAACGTTCATTACTAAGGCACACCCTCCACTGCTCCATTCCTGACCAATTCAAATCACCCCATCCATTGGATATGAAACTGTAATGAAATGGAATGTCTGCTGTCAGTGATTAGGATGTTTTAGCATAATGGAATAGACCTCCCACTATTTGCATTTATCCAGCTTGACTTTCTAAAGTATAAGCACTGAGGCCTCTTAACGTGTAAGACTGTTACTTAAGCGGTTTGACATCCAACTGTAAGAAACTATTGGTTCAAAGGCCGACAGTCTTTTGAGAAAGATTGCAGTGAAGAAATGAAATTCCTTCATGAAATTAAATTTATAATAATTCCTCCACTTCCCTATTCAAAAATAATCCGTTTCCAGCAGCAGTGTGACTCTCAGAAAGTCAATGGAGAAGAAAATCTAATATAACGTATGCACTCAACAACATTGCTTTCATTTTCTCAGACTATGAAGCACTTACTTCGCAAAGTTCGTTTCATTTGTTCGAACTATGTACCCACCCATCTTTATTCCATTAAATGTCATTCTTTTCAATACGATCAACTAAGACCTTCTACTCTTGTCTTATCTCCTTCGATTCCACACCCTTTAAATTGAACCAATAACTTATCCGAATTAGATATTGCAATTTGATAGGATTTCATTGTCGACACTTGGCACTTGCATTCTCTCACCAATTGCACCCATCGCAAGTGCGAATTGGTGGTTGTGGCCAGGAATCAGCAACTCCCGCAGCTATCTGGGAGGATTGATTCATGGTTAATATTTGCGCATCATGTGGTCCTACCTTCAGCACTCAAAGAGATCGTAATTTTGCCGTTGTCTTGGAAAAATATTGCAAAAATGTTTGGGTCTTGGCACGTAATGTCCAATGAGAAGTGCGCTCTGAACATACTCTTGTCAACTACGATTAGAATATGAAAATGGATTCCAAAGTACGGTTCCACAAATAGGCGTAGCTCTTCTCCAGTTTCCTTCAGCCTGGCTCCCGTCGCTGTCCATAAATCTCCTCAATCTATTACCTCAGTGTGCTATGACATATTATCAAACAAGTCTTTGCCTACCAGGACCGCCTTTCAAGCATAGTTGGCATCGATCTTTGTGACTTGATATAAATTCAATTTCCATTTTCCTTAGCAAAATCCTCCTCCCATGTATGTGTCTATGGAGCTTTCTCAGTGTTCACGCAACCCTGGCACTTGATGTAATCAGGCAAGGATCAGAGTCCGCATCTGCATCTGTAGATGCTCATATAGGAAGAAATTCGATTTCTCTCTTCCCCGATTATAACCAATTCTATGGATAGCAATATTTCTATGCTTCCGACTCCCTATAACACGCAATAGCCGATAGTCATCGCAAAATGCACCATAAGTTTCGGTGTCGGAGCAGCGACCTGACGTGATTTATTGACGAGTGGGTGAAAAACATTGTCTAAGAAACCCCATTCGATGGTATCATCATTTTCGCAGTAAAAGCCCCATGAGTGCTAGGTGGACAATCTTGATTAACCTAACTGAAGCACACGCCATCTAGATCAGACTACGTAGTCATCGGTCACTAATTCTCGGTGAGGTAAATGGGCGTTTCTTCTCACCACTTGTGCACTGTTCATTTCTTCCTCTCTTTTTCCATCTTCTGAACATCTTCTCCACTTTGAGGCCTTTCATACCTCCTGGCACTATTTCTATGATGCATTTCAATAAAAACCCATTTCTCACAGTTGGGTTACTTCTAAACTGATGTCTTCGATAAAATGTAAGAGTAATTTGCAAATCCATGTCCAATATTGCATCAATTCTAGTGTACTTCTCAATGTTCTTCCAAGATATGGACTATACAGTGCCATGAACCTACATAAATTATATTCCCTTGTTTACTCTTCCTGTGTTCGGCATTATTATCGGACCCGAATTATTAACTCTGAATTATTCAATTTCCGCGGTCATGTGATCTCGAGTGTGAAAGTTCCAGGAGCACGTACTGCTAAACTTCGCTGCGGTGGAAAAGGCAGCTGCTTTAGATCCACACGCATTTATGTCCATTCTTCTTCTTCACGATTTGAAATTATAAGCAATATTGCGTTAAATTGGTCCAGATCGTGTTGACGAGCTTAGTGAAAGGTGAACTCTTCGATTCAAATAATTCTGATTTGTGTGTTCAATTTCCAAGTTCAGACTTTAATGAAATACATAATGTGCGGAATAGGTGGAGCGATTTCAAAGAAGCTTTCAAACGAAATGAATGTTTAAATATCTGGTTGGATAGATGAACGATTGCCATCATATTGACATTACCGTTTGCCACGTCATCAAAAGGATCCTGTTCACCATAAGATCAGTGAAACCTCTGTCGAATGCTCACCTCTCAGTGTTGGGGGTTTCAGTGAGAGGCATTGTTAAGAATGTCTGTCTTTGAATCTCGGTTTATTTCATATTTGAGTTCGATTTGATTTTTAATAGGGGATAAGCACGCAATTAAAGTGACCTACCGATTAAGCACTGCCATCTACATATTCATTAGCATGTCACTCCATTTCAAGGTAGATACTTAATGCCAAGCTTCTACTTCACTTAGTTGACTATGTCTGAGCACTAATTAATGCCGCATTTATGACGATATCCACACTTGCCAGCCTCGTATTTTAGGGACGCGCTCTCATTGGGCTTCAACTCAAGCAGGTGCCAATTACTGAATAGAATATGCCCATTTCAAGGCCATTCACGGGTGCCTACGCGCGGGTGACGCTCAGACACACCGTGTGGTAGCAGGGACCGCTAGTGGTGCCTTCTCTAGCGTTTGCTCACAATTCGAAGCCTTCAATTCACATGGTCCCTTTCTTACTATCACTTTCTCTTGCTCTCTCACACTCGGCAGTATTCTAATAATCTCCTGAGAAAAACCACTCCTCTTCCTACTTTCACTTCCTAAACACATTCGCGCATGGTAATTATCGCATTTTACTCCTTCCTCCTTCATATTCACTTCAGTTCGGCATCCCTCTCTTATTCCTCCACCACTACTTCTTAATAAGAGATCAATACATGGAATAAGACTGCCTATTGTCGTAGGATGCCTCAGTTGAGTAAAAGTTATGGCTTGACTTTACAAATTTCAAGGATTGTATAAAGTGTGCATTGAAGTTCACTCATATCAAGTACGTCAATGTGTGCTTCCCCATTAGTGCCTCCGTTCCGGTTTGCGATTTTATTTACTGCTTAACATACACATCAACTAAAATCGTATTTCTCAATCGCACAGCTACTCCCACTCCCCTTCTCCAAAATAAATCTCATCGGTATTCTACCTGCCTCGATGGACTTGGCGAACAACTTAAGTGTGCATGTAGATACCTGATCAAATGCGCAGTCTTCCTGCATGGGCGACTAGCAACGAAAATCGTCGTAAGTCAACGTAAGTCATAATAAACGCCCATTTCTGTTAAGAAAGTGATGCCCTTTAGAGGCTGCAATTCATCTAACCAGTCAATCAATACAAGTAGATGTCAGGACCAAAAACGGAGGGGGCGGGCCATGCCAAGAAAGCTGAAAGCTGTACTCGAGGGATTCTCCACGGCTGCTTGCCCAAGTCTTGATGGAAAATGTCCATCTCCAGTGGTAATACTAATGGGAAGAAGAAGCAGACCGAAGCTACAACAATCGCGTGAATACGCTCCTGAATAAGGAAGGAATTATTTTAGTTGGAACTTGTGGATCCACACTTATTGGGAGAGGCGTAGTGGAAGAATCTGGGAAATGCATGGTTGAGGGGGATTTTGTGGAAATGCATTCTGTGCTGAATGTGCACATTTCTACACTTATCTTGAATGTAGAGGAATAACACATTATCAGATTAGCCAATTAAATATCCCTAAAACGATTTCATAAGGAGGTAAGAGCATGGGGAGATAGTAATCGAAGGTTTGCAAAATCCAAAGGCAGAATAAACTTGAATTTGATTCTTCTTAAATCATAAATGATCCTTTTTTGCATCTCAAAATGATAACATTGTCAAAAAGAATAAATATTATCGAGTCGCATAATCCACTTGGGATCAAACGTCTTCCTCAGAGGGTTGGGAAGATGGGGAAGGTGAATTTTATGGAAAAGCTTAATGCAAAAAATTGTGCAATTTTAGGCCAGTCAATAATTTCTTGGAGTGGAAAATCTTTGCTGCTTTCTGCCATTTTGAACATCTTTGGGAAACCGCTTCCTTCTCATTGGCCATTACAAGCCAAGACACAGACCTTCTTGCAAAATTTTTCCTAAGACAAACGGCAAAATTACGATCCCTTTGAGTGCTGAAGGTATGACCACATGATGCGCAAATATTAACCATGAATCAATCCTCCCAGATAGCTGCGGGAGTTGCTGATTCCTGGCCACAACCACCAATTCGCACTTGCGATGGGTGCAATTGGTGAGAGAATGCAAGTGCCAAGTGTCGACAATGAAATCCTATCAAATTGCAATATCTAAGTCGGATATGATTTTGCTTCAAATTGAATGGCATTGTATCGAAGGAGAGAAGATAAGAGAAGAAGGACTTAGGTGATCGGTCACGCATATGAAAGTGTTATATTTCACATTTATCACTTTTTTCGTGATCTTGAAAAGAACGGCAGATTGCAAGACTTTTATTGAACTGATTTTTCAAACCAATTTCTACTCATTTAAACACATTTTCGACAAGGAATGAAATAGTTTGGGCCTTCATAACATTGTCCAAAACAGTTGTGTCCTTGCAGACGAAACAGCACTACGGTTTTGCAATATTCTGGAATCCCCACGAAATGCAATGGAAGTTGCTCCCGCCTGAAACAACCGGGATGGGAAACGAGGACTTTTATCAAATGGAGGTGTTAGTATATTTGCGAACACTAAGTTTCAAATGATTTGTCGGATTTTCACTATTTCTATAAATCCTGTGATCAAAACTGGGAAACCGGGTCTCTATGCGCAAGGTCTCTAGTTTCGGTTTTGACCAGAATTTGAATAATGGATAACCCAGTCGCTTCTTCAGATTTCTCCTCAAAATCCCCACTTTTTCATTCCGATCTGGTGGTTTCCTCGAAGCAACGTGGTTATGCTCACGTTAATGTTAGCACAGGGGGTACGATGGAGTGCATCATTGAAACGCATGCATTGTCGAATAAGGTATTCGTGATTATCCCTGCGTCCATTTTCCGGTCTCAGCTTCTATGACTCCCACTGAGGACAATTTTCCCTTTGATTTCAGATGCAAAGTTGTGCGTTGGATATCTCGGATATAGCTGCACAACTTGTATGGGCTATTTATGAGATGTAGAGTAACATAGTTTGATCATAAAACTAAATTTTCAGACTCTCTTGAAGTTCTTGACGTCATTGTAAATAAAAAGATTAATTGAAATTACTAGATAGCCAAACACGAAGGGTAATAAATGCACATCCCAATTAACCTGAGATGTTCAAGCAGAAGAAATGGAATTACAAGAAAGGATGCATGAGCAAAGTAGACGGTATTCTAATCGCGTTGAGTTCTGATTGGCCGAAGGAAAATCCCCCATTTCCTTCCTCATTGCCCAAAAATATCTCACCATGTCGTGGGGCTTATGTTGCCCAAAACATGAGTTAACCAATGGAAAGCGAGCTTATGATAATACTATCAACAACACTAAATGTTGGGTTTGGCATAAATTTCCAGGGTGAGTAGAATGAACGCAATTTCGAATAAACCACCAATGTCTAATGGAGCGGAGATGATAAATAAGGTTTTGGAATCCGGTTTTTGCTAGTGCACTGAAAATAAAATAAAATTTCAAGTGAATTGAACCAATAAGCTGATGTTAAAGGTGGATCCTTCTGACAGACCTGACAGGATGCATTGGAAAACCACTTAAGTATCTTAAGGCCAATTTACAAAGAATTTCAAAGCCCATGTACACATGTGAAAATGAAATACAGCGCTTCTTAATTCAATTGGCATGCATCCTCATCGCTGTCTTCTTGGTCGTCACCGTCGCCGTCATTGCAAGTACTTCATATCGACTTGAACTAGCAATTGGAAATGAGCCACAATTGGCCACGACAACATGTTTTTGTCTTTAGAGAGACCGGATTGTCTGAGATTCAAATTTATTACGCTATTTCTGTTATTTATTAATTTTTTCCCAAAACAAGATGACTGTTTGATAACTGTTTACAAATTATTGATGAAAATGGTGTTTCATAGTCATAGATTTGAATCTGCAGCAAACAACTCTGAGATATGCGAAAAGGGTAATAGTAGTATTTACCCCTCCCAATTTGGGAGGGGTTCAAGACAATTAAAGTTGATACTCGATCAATAAGCTTCAAAATGTTCTTCTAGTTACTTCTTTGTTAATTCTTCCAGGTGATGGTGGAGCTTTCGCACTGAAGTGGGTGATTTGCCAGAATGACTCAGGAGAAAGAATCACAAGACAACTGATTCAGAGTTATTATAAGTAATTCTTCGTTAATTAAGTATAATTCGTATTTATGAACTTAGTAAAACGTGGAATTTTCAGTTGTGATAATTATTAATTTTCTTTTGTATTTTTAAGTTCAGGCTTTGATAAAATACCTCATGTGCGACATGCGTGGGGAGTTTCAAGGGCTCTTTCAAAGGAAATGACAGGAATGTTTAAATATCCGGTCGGATAAGTGATAGATTGCCAGCATACCGTTATTACTATTCGTGTTGTCATGAAAAATCCCCTTCAGCATTAAATCAATGAATTGCTCACCTCTCAGTGATGGAAGATTCTGTGGATTGAAATTTCCAGAAAATATGTCTTTCCATTTGTGCTTATTTCGTTTGCAGAATATCACCAGACTAAATCTACTCATAGAGAAACCAAAAGTGACTTTGTTCAGGTCTCTAACTGCTGGGTTTTTTCCAGTGATCTGTTGTGAGCTGCACTCCACCTGCTCGTTTGTCGTCAAATGAGCACATGTCCGGTTTGTTAGTCCCGTTAGTCTGCCTTAAGCAGAGAGGTGATGATAAGTAATGTTTTAGAACTCGGTTTTTACTAATATACTGTAAATATAATAAATTTTTAAGTGATTGAACCAATAAACTGACTTCAAAGGAGGATAGGAAGCTGCCAATCTTCATGATGTGCTGGCAAATTGGAAAGAAGACCCTCATGTGCAGACACACATGCATGCAATGATATGACTGAATTCATTTGCACAAATTCTACAATCTTTGGAATTTGGTGAAATCGAAGTACATTCCCTCATTATTCAACGAGAAAGTGGTATGTTGGATATCTCTAATTGTTTGAAGATTTGAATTCTTCTTGTGGTAAAATTTTGAAGAGGTGAAACAAGATTTCAATTAGGGCATTGAAGGTCAAACACGTTGCATGTGAAATATCTCTAAGTAGTGTCAAAACTTGCACAATTGAAAATCAAAGTACCTGAGGCATCATTTTTTAAATTTGCTTTAAAAGGAATTTGAAGTGTTCGTTTATTAAAACACCGAGTTACAAATTCACACTTGAGCAAAAGTAAAGTTCCTAAATAGATGGAAAAATGCATTTAAAGGACCTCTTTAAAGAAACGATGTCATTTGGTAATACCGAGCTTATCGCATCGAATATAAATTTCCTCTCACTGATTCACATAATTACATTCTTTTCTTACAAGCGAATGAAGGTGGTGGAACTGCAAATTTCCCCCTAGAAAGTGAAGAAGGAAAATAACAACGTGAAAAGAGTGCAAGTGAGACTGTTTTTGTGGTGGCAAATAGTAATTTCCTTGAGTATTGGTCCTTCTGGTGATAGGCCGTTCAGGTTACTCCAACCTGGGAAATAAAATGCATCGAGAACAGTAAAGGCACAGTTTGAAGTTGGAATAATTGATCCTTGAAAAAGGAGAAAATTGTTGCTTCTGTGTTGGCGCTTTCCTTTCCCAGTTGGTATCGAATAGGCCTCCATGAAGGTCCTAATATTCACTGCCGCTTTGCTATTGAATAATTAAACCCAGTGACCAGACCTAATACTGAAATTAAGACAATTCTCAAATGCTTGATGAAGTAGGATAGAAAAAATCCGGTGAGCCCAATCAAAACGAGTGATCTTTACTGTTCTGAAAGAATACGGTTTCGTGTATTTGCCGTCAAACTATCTGTTTGACAACAGAGAAAGAAGGTAACAATTTCCATGAAATGCAGCTTTTCAAACTCTTTGTGGTTGCAAACGGTGCCTCCCTTTTACTAACCTGGAAGCTGAAATGCATCAAACGTAGAAGCGGTGTGTTTACCTTGGTTAAAAGTATTATTCATTAGCATTTTCGATTATACAAGGCGGACTTTTCATAATTACGAAGAGAGAGAAGGTGTTAATTAAGCACGAGATAATTGAAATGGAAGGGAGTTATTGGGCACATTCAACAAACGCAGTTCATTATGTGTCCATGGCAATGGGTCCACTTCTTTTAAAAGTGGTGACATTCACTCCGGACATGCACATCCGCAACAGAGATTTACCAACACACATATGCCATTGTGTGTTCTCTTACTCAAATGGGGAAATGTCATGGGGTTGCTTGTTACCATGGCCTTGCCAATTTCACGAACCTCTCCAAAGATGAGCAAGTGAAGCCCTTTAGCAGGATATATTTGCACCTCTCACAGATGGCACTTGTTTAACGAAATTAGTGTTTAACAGAGGCTTCTTTGCAGGTTGAGATCTAACCAGAATGTCTTGAATATCTGGCCCTCAACAGGCACCGGGATCCATATTAATTTACTGAATTGGTGGTCACAGTTAGAGCAGCTGCTGGTATCCTCAAACACTTAATACGCACGGAGATTAATGTGCCAAAGGATGTAATTGCATATCTGGACAATATCTTAGTAGTTGGTCTAACGGAGGAACTCAAGAAGCGGATGGAACCCCTGTTTAAACATATTACCGATTATGAGAGGGAAGCGTGATTTCTTTCAATCCATGAAATATCTTACCTTCATTTTTACGATGCCATCTCCAAACGATGTCCAAACTCATCGTCCATTCATTGAATAATTAGTTCCACAACAGTTGTCTTCCTCGCATGTCTAAATTTTGCGGACCATCAAGTAATCTCCTTGAGAGGGATACTGCATGGCACTGGTATGCAGACATTTGAAGAACGTTTGAGTGGCTAAAACACATACTGAAATCTTATATGCTTCTGATCCATTATAATACAGGATTATCGATAGTGATCGAAAAATTTGCCACAAGTTACAGCGTTGGAGCAGTGACCTCACATATCTTTACAGATGGTTGAGAGGAGGATGTTGCCCAAGCAATCCTCTCACTGATATCATAATCTTCGCAATATTAGCCTTATGAGAGGTAGTGATATGTTCGCAACCTTGATGGAGCAAACTGACGCAAACGCTTGTGTGTAAAGTAGACCAATTTAAAAGGGATACCGGGAGCTCACTGAGGTCATTTAGTAGATCAGGCTACATAATACTTCCTCAATTTATCACTTTTTACTTTAATCGGAAATTCAGAGGGCATGAGATTGATCATCTTCCTAAGGTTAAAATGAAGTGATAACCAAGTGGGAAAGCCAAGAGTTAGGTGGGGCCTCACGTTTGTTAAACAACGGGAAATGAAGGAGAGCGGAGGAGAAAAAAGAGTAGGTTGAGGAATTATGGGGAATAGAGGAGTTCTCAGAATTGGGCGAGCACAAACCAATTTGTCATAGACGGACGAATTGAGATATGATAAGACCATTGACATGATGCCGCTGTCTGTTTATTGATGAGCAGCTGAAAAATGGAGCAGAGGTGCGAAACAGCTAGTGCACAATAGAGAGAGGCAGAGCAGATCGTTGAATCAGGTTGTGCATGTACCTCGAACTCTTGAGTTCACCGGGAATGAGGTGGAGACTAATAATTTTCGCATAAGTCAAATTCTAATTAAGTATCAATAATCTTGGGTGAATTTTTAAGATGGTTTTCAAGTTCTCTCATCTTTTTGAA